>JAUKNK010000072.1:285000-525000 GCA_030765055.1 Mantis religiosa | reverse complement strand
GCTACCAACGTTCCGTCCTGACATTAAATTCTCCATTTGACTCATATATGTCCCGGGTAGACCACTAGGGGCTCTCGCATCCGAGATACACCGTTTGTGGCTACTTACTATTTTAAGTACTTGAGTCCTAGGCTTCATCATTTACCTCTTATTATTTTAGTTAATTGATGGAGGTTAATCATTTCTTCCCACCAGCCGTATCTAGGCTAAGGTTTTCGATAGAAAAATTCAATGCCATGGCCGGGATTTGAACCACGGATCTCCTGGTTTCCGTCCAGTCGCTCTAGCCTAGATACGGCTAGTGTGAAGAAATGATTAATTTCCATCAATTAACTAAAATACATAGTACTTTCTTAACAGTTTTAGAAATGTTTAATACATTTAAAGATTTTAATACAGGTTATATTTATAAATTTTATTTTCTGGATCATATAGCGGTAGCTCTCAGCAATGTTTGTTGTCCTGTAAGTTTGGTATTTGTTAGGGGTGCGCAAAACAGCTTTAGGAGAAAGCGTTACAGACACAAATGCTGCAAAAAACAAGAATGCACCCCTTCCCGCATCGGTCATCACTCAGCTCAAGTTCTGTAAACGAAAGGATAAAAGTAAGAGATATTCAAATCATTCGTTAAAGATTTTACTTCACCATAGTCATGAAGTGCAGTTAAAAGTGCCGAAATCACCGAAAGTGTTTTTGCAGCGTTTGATAAATTAATTGGGAAAGACGATATTTGCAATCGGTGGCAGTGCCTCAATAAGTAAACGATATAATGCTAAAGCAAGTATGAATCTAGATAGCACCTCAGTACAATCATATGAGGTGTAAGCTCAGCATAAAGGCATCTCTTCGGATGCTCTCTCCCGATAAAGAGGAGAGTTGGTCGTTAGAAACATTGTTAACTGATGTTCTTATTCTTTATTTCCTTAGAAGTAAAATTAAATGTTGAATCTGGTTACTGTGCTTGTTTTTCTAAAACGATACATGCATTTTATTTATAATTTTTATCGAACCTTTAGATCATGATCATTCCCCGCGTAGATATCTGTGGCCACAAAAGAAGTCTGCAGTGAAAATCTGGGCTAGAATATCTACTGCATATTAAGTTAAAATAATAAAATCGATTGTAGAATTTGTTGACAAACCCAGGTACATAAAACGCATTGCCAAAACATTTTATTTGCACGCAAAACTTAACAATTAAAAAAAAGTCAGGACTTGTGGGACGCCCATTATACGAATGGAACCATTTAAGTCGGATGACTTATCAAGAATTATCAGAAATTACGTGCAAGAAAGAATGCTTTTGTATCAATAATTTGTGTGAAAATAAATAATATTAGATAGGTTAAAGGGAGGTGGCATAGGCAATTTCGAGATAATTTTTCAAAGGGATGTCACAGAGAAGCCAGTTGGTGTTAACACGCCTGTGGATAGCTCCTCAGCTCTACGAACAAATATGTCAACTACCAACAGTGAAAGACGAGTTAACACCAACTGGTTTCTCTGTGACATCCCTTTGAAAAAGTATCACGAAAATACCTCCCTTTACCTTAGATCAGCGATTTTGTGCTAGAGCAAATGACCCAGCACTGTACACTGCCACGAGTGCCGTGCGACTTCAATGTGAGACAAGATGTGGAATTGGACAGCAGAGTTGTCTCGTCTCTTGCGGTTTGTTTTCATAAACATAATGTCGGTTGGAGAATGTAATGTGACACGTAGAACATCGACTCCTACACTTATGCCTTCATGGGCAGAGTGTTCCTTTTTTATAGAAAGTTATAGTATCACAGCATTCAAAATGAAACTATCCTTATGGGAAAGGCAGTTAACCTCAAAGAACTTGGTACATTTCCCAAAGCTCTCAACAGTTCAGCAGTTTGTTCAGGTCATGGACTTGTAAAAATATGTTCAAATATTAAGAGGGTTGAACCAAGAATTTCAGGAATGGTTTCAGGACGTGGTGCAATTAGAGCCAAATTTCCAAATACTTGCTGAGCCTTACTCTACAGATGTTGATAATGTTCCATGAATAACAACATGAACTTTTCGATTTGCAATGCAATCGTCAAATGAAAAAAATAATAAATTCCAAAATATAATTAGTTTGAGTGATTTCTGTTCACATTTCCTCGACTACATAGAAATGCCGCTGGTTTTCTGAGTATGTTCGGATCCACACACACACACACACACACACACACACACACACACACACACACACACACACACACACACACACACACAACTAGTGTGTCAAAAGAGACAACAAAAATCTAGAAAACTAGGTTCCACATCTGAGTAATATGTTGTACTGATTGCTTTTCTTCGAGCTGTTATTTAATACTGCTGTATTGTAAGTAGATTGTCGATTATTTTCATTTTGTTTAAACTATCAATTTATTGTTCATTTGTTTTTTTTTTAAATTAAAATAAAGGTACATATTTGAATGATAATGAAAGAAACAATTAAAACAATTTATATAACAATGATATCCTTCACATTAAAATTTGATTATTATTGTTGCACAGTCAATTGTGCATTTAATTTGCAAGATCGGAGGGCGCCGGGGTAGCGCGGTGGTTTCGTTCGCGGCTCCCGTTCTAAGGGTCCCGAGTTCGATTCCCGGCTCTGGGGGTGGCGATTTTAAGTCGGCCCTATCCACGCCTTCACCTCTGTCTAGCACACGTGAAGTATCCCCTATGCCCAACGTGGTTCGGAGTCCACGGTAAAAACTGTAGGTCCTCTCACCTCACCGCCATCTTCACTATCACCCTATCATCGGAGGTAATGGACACCGCCCTCTGGATGCCTCCACCTGAGAAATGGGTCCGGTCATCACTTGGTGGGGTGAGGTTACCCCGAAGGCCAAGGTTGCCATGTGGGGAGTGTTAGTAACTAACTAACTATTTGCAAGATCGGCATTTCGCCACTGCTCTGAAGGCTACGGAGTGCACGGTAGGGTAAACTTGCACGACCTACTGTGCACACTGTGCATTGAGATGGTGGCCACTGCCCTAGATAAAGAAGTGCAACTTCTGTAGTAAGTTGTTTTATGTCATTACATTGGGATCAGTAAAAGGCATGTCGCTCGTAACAATGAAAGCAAATTACTGCGAATCTTGCTATAGATTTAACAGTGGATGGCGCAAATATGAATACCAGTATGAACCTAATAACGGGAGAGCCAAACCGACTGAAGGGTGTTTTACCACTGGGCGTGTGGACGCTGATTTCACACTACTTACATGCTTCTAACGCGGTTTTGCTCTGCTCTGGGAGTATGCGTGCGTGCGTGTGTGTGTGTGTATGTGTGTGTGTAGTGTAGTGTAGTGTTTAACGCCCAATTTTACTACATACGGCACCGCAGGTGGTGACACTGATGGTACATGAGATGAAGATGGAGCACCGGTGCAGTATTGAATTGACATTGACGAGGTGTAGTTCAGTCATTACAAGTTATTTAGCAGTTTCCCTGTACTTAGTCACAAAGTATATTATGGCTCTGTGTGTGCCTTATACAGTACAGCTGTATTTATTTATGATTCGTATGTATTTATTTATGATTGAAATTAAGATTTGTAGATATATTTCCATGTGTAAAAGTTCCAGGTCGTACAGAATTCCATAAACTTTATAATAAATTTCAGGCTACAGGAAGTGTTCGGCCTAACAAACCTAAAAGGTAGCGTATGGTCCCTAACGAAGAAACATTACAGGACATCGGACATCGTTTAGAGATTTTCTTCTAAAATTCGCTTAAGCATCTTTCACAAGAGTCAGGTTCTTCTTGTGGCTCTGTGCGAAAAGATACTGAATTTCTGAAGTTAAACCATATGGGATAATGTGACACTTGCTTTTCTACTAGGTAATCCTGTAATTAGGCGCACATTTGGTGAGTAGAACCTCAATATTCCATATAATGGAGAAATGGACTCATATTTAATATTTTTCACCAACGAAGCTTGGCTAAGTGTTTATGATTAGGTGTGACAAGCCTAGCTTTGTTCCTGATATATCCCCTCCATGATCAAAAAATTGTAGTGTGGAGCACAATGAAAGGGGAATGAGTTATAGGCCGAATTTCTTTCGAGTCAACAGTTGCCGTCAATACATACTTAAATAATATCTCCCCTTCCTTTTTAGAGAATTAACAGACAGAGCGTGATTTTGCGTTTCTTCAACAAAAGACTGCAACAGCTCATACGGCGAAATTTTCCATGCGAATATTTCAAAGTGTGTTTGAGGACAAAAACACTGTAGAGATTTGCGGCCCTTCGGTCTAACCTCTCTGCCTTTTCTTACTTCGTTCATTGACTCTCCAAGAAGAACATATTTTCAGCTATTTCTATAACGATCACTGAAGGTAAAACTGAACTGCAGTTATGGGAAAACACATTTCCCTTCGAAATTAAACGCGGATATATAACCAGGAAGCTTTTATTCGCCAACAAGCGGATACCTTTATTCACCACATCTTATGTTGACATTAAAGAACACTAAAGAAAACTGTGATGTTTAACATTTCTATGATTTTCTCTGGTCGGTCTTCCACTAATTATTGTTATAAAGGCTTATTTTTCTATCCACTTCTTGCTGAGCGAAGTAAGCGTTTCCTTTATTATACATTTCATCATATTTATCAAAATAGTTGACTGAAGCTTTAAAAATGGCTTTAAAAGTCCAATCTTTCATGACCACGAGGGATAAGAAAGAAAGGGGAAGAAAGGAAAGAAGGAAAGAAAGAAAAACGAAACAATTATTATGATCCTTTAAAATTCGTATGATCTTCTCCATCCATTTTTCAACAAACTACGCCTTCGAACGTTTATTCTTCTGCCTATTTACCGTTCGCCAACGCAAAGAAAATCCCTGACAGGAATGTGGCACCTTTACACAGTGCGACAAGGTCAGTAAATATGTGTGACAGAGAACGCGTGCTACACAAGGACTAGAACCGTTAAAATAACATGCCCCTATTCACTCAGTACACTAAGACAGAGAAGATTTAGTCACAAAATTAGAAGGCGTCAGAATGTTTTTGAATGGGCTGTAGGTAACTGAACAGACCCAAGCGACATAAACACTACAGGCAGGGTATCGGAACAGTGTATAACCCCCTTGCACCTCATTCTCCTGGGGCGTTCTCTGCTGTGGCGAACTCTGTGTCAATTGAAACAAACATTTGTAGAAATGGTTTTATTATAACTTTCCTTGGTGCAGTGGTTACAGGGGAACACAGTAGCTTTAAGCGATAGTTAAAGATTTTAAAAGTTGGTAACTCTGCGATGACCTTAGTTCTGATCTCTTGCATGCCCAGGAGAAAAAAAGAAAGCAGTAACTGCTTTCCACTTGAGAGAAGTATAACTACTGGAAAATTCCAACTAATAACTAACCCTTGTTTCATATAAGCTTGCCCCGTATCTCTTAACGGTCACGTGACCTTACGAGTTCTCATTGGCTGCTATTGTAGTATACACTGTTGCGCGGTAAAAATAAGTTCGTTATTTAACATGGTGATATGTCTTTATATGTTGGAAGAGAATTGTCAAATTTATATTTTCGTAACTGTTTGAATTAAATATATTACGCAACAGAGTTTATTTATCTGAAATGCATGTTAATTTTTAAACGAAGTAAAGAGGAGGTTCCTTTGCTCTCAAGCACATGGCACGATAGCTCGTGCTTTAGCGGTAGTGATGACATATTTGTTTATATGACTTTTATCACTGACCTTGTTTTGAACTGGATTAGTCATATATCGCCATTCGAAGATGTGTTGTGCCGAGTGCGAGAGCTAAATTATTTTACTGATCGTTTATTGCGCGTGTACTTATTATATGTATAATGGGAGAGTCTACCGCCAGTTTTTCGCTGAAGCGTCGCAAGGAAAAACCTTTACAAAGCGGCGAAAAAAAGTATTGTGGTGCATATGTTTAATGCACTCACAGAGAACAATCCGTCTTTGTCAGTGAGAGAAGTCGAACAGCTGTGCTCTGAACTTACAGGTGTGAGTGTTAGATCCGTAGGAACATCGCGACATGAAATTAAGACAACAGGAAAACTTACCACTCCAGTGGCGATATTGCTGTGTGGCGAAAACGTTATTTAAGGACAGTCAGACTGTACCGGGATACAAATCGCAAAATATACTACCTCGACGAGACTTGGATGAATGAAGGACACACGACAAGTATGGCGTGACACGTCTTTTAAGACTGAAAGACAAGCATTCTTGCAAGGTGTGTGTGCTGGTTTAAAAAAATCCTAGTGGAAAAGGCCGAAGGGCTTTCATTATAAACTTTTTAAAGTTTCATTGCTTATTCATTCAGTTTTAACTTGCTCAGTTTCATTATAAACTTGTATTTTTGCATGCCTTCGTATTCTTATTTGTATGATTTTATCTATCTTCCTGGCAATTATTATGACGTTTACTGCAGGTTTAAATGTGACGGGAAAACACCGTCTATGGCCTATGGCGCGAAAGTATTAGCCAATTAGGATTAGGGGGAAGGTAGTTGCATGCGGAGTGATACATGTCAGTGGGGCAAGTTTATATGAAACAGAGATTAGGAATATCTCGGAAATGGCCAAAGCCACAAAAATAATGTATTTTACATAAATTGTGTGCTTTAAGGAGATCTACATTTTTATGTAACACGATTTCATCTATCTCTTGCGGTTTACTAATCATTATGAAACATTCAATCAAAATGAAGCAGACTCCAGAGGCTATTCCCATAAAATCCAATATATACCTTTTATTTGTCGTAAAAACATGTTTAAAACAGTGGTACATATTTTGATCAAAATTATTCGAGCATTTTTGAGAAAATTCAAATCTTCGAAAACCTTTCATTTAAAGGGTAGTTTGAGATAGGGCGGTTTCCTTGAAAATTTTCATCTTATCCTTGGAAGACGAAGAACTTAAATACCAAATTTGGTATTTAACTGTCTTTTCGTTAAGAGTTAGCTCAACACACACACACACACACACACACACACACACACACACACACACACACACACACACACACACACAAACGCGCGCGTACATACAGAAACAACCGTCCTTCGGGGTCTAGGGTCAACATGTTAGCCTCTGGTTCCCGTGGTCACCTATTTAAACCTGGCGGAGGGAGATGGAATTTTTCTGGCGTTAAAATCCTTAGCATGGCTTCCTTAGGAAAGACAGTTAAGCCAGTGGTCACGTTTCGTAGATTTCCGGAGGAAATCTCAAGGAGGCATCTGAGCAAAATGAAGTGGCCCCCTCCCACACACACACACACACACACACACACACACACACACACACACACACACACACACACACGCCGCACACATACACATAGAGCTTTCTCTAAACATGTGTATTTCTTTTTTTGACCAAGGGGTTTTAAAATTCGTATTTCTAGTGGAAACTCTGTATTGAATTTTTCGGTGCAATGCAGTATCCTTTCAACCTAACTATGGACGTGGCAGAGAAAGTAAAAAGAAACCAATTCGGCGCTAAACTTGAATGAAAAAGGTCATATATTGCTTCACAAGACATTCTCCGTTATTGTTTATTTTGTAGCTTCTGCAGAAGTTCTTACAGAACTTATGGTTCTATGTGATTCATGTTACACGACATAAATATCTGCAACTTTTACTATGTTTTACATTTTGTTGTACTCACAAAATGAATAAAGCAGACCAAAGCGATTCTCTCTCTCCTGCAATTTACGTCCTCCAAAGTTAAGTCATATCGGACGATGAATGGAATGGTTGCAGTGATGCTCAAATGAGTCCGGGGTCCATGGAGCTTAGAGTTACCAGACATTCGTCTATCCTTATCCAGGTAACTCACCCTGACTGAAATTCGAACTCGGGACCTCTTGAACGTGAGGCAGACACGCTACCATCTACACTACCGAGGCAGGCAAAAGTGATTCTCAAATCTTTATGTTATATTGTTGAAATGTCATTCTCATTCCATAACATTATGAGAAACTGTTAAAAAAGTATTAAAAGTATTGAGAAATTCAAACCAATAACAACGCATATCTTGGAAATGGTGGGTGCCATAAGAAACTTCCGAAATAATTTGAGGCTTTAGTGATATCTATATCTCTTTTGTGTAGTATATATATGGCAAACGTTAAGTCATATCCGACGATGAATGGAATGGGTGGATGGAAATGAGGCTCAAATGAGCACAGGGTCCATGGAGCTTAGAGTTTCCTGACGGTCATCTTTCAGGATAAGGGAAAACCCCTGAAAAAACCTTATTCAGATAATTCAGCCTGGTTGGGATTCGAACTCGGGACCTCTTGAACGTGAGAGACACGCTACATCTACGCTACCGAGGCGGGCGTTTTTTTTATACTTTATGGTTCATCAATTATGCAGAATTATATAAAATTCATTTTTAATTAAGACAATTTTTAAGGATACTAAAAGAATATTCAAAATATTTATTGTAGGTATTGTAGGTAATATTCAATTGGAATATTTTAATGAAATTTGTTAAAGCCACTTTTGAAGGAAAAATAAGGAAAGGTTTCCATTTAAAGGGTAGTTTGGTTGGAGAGAAGCTTCTTCAAAATCTTCATGTCTCTGAGCTTACATAAAAGTAAATGAAATTTCGTATTTTCCCGACCATTCATTTCTTGAATTGTGTTAAAAGACAAACACACAAATGCTTGAACGTACGTGAGCTCACGCACTGACGCACATGAATGTCTTTAAAATGCTTCTCTAATCGAAGCATGCATTTCAGCTGAAATCTTGGCATTAATTTTTGGGTGCATTGAAATAATACCATTGCCCACTGTAGGATTAGGATTTATTACTTAGGGGATTCGGCACTGCGACCAGTCGTGATCCATTGTGCCTATGCCCCGGGAGGAAGGATGAGGCGAGAGGAGAAAGAGGGCGGCTGTCCCAAGGAGCAGAGCAGAGCAGAGGGCAGAGTCTCTACACTTATATAGAAACCTCCACCGGCAGGCCAGAACAACGGACATGCCCCCCTATTGCGGTGGTCCCGGCTGCTGGTTCCGAAATGGACCCAGCAGCAGGTTCAAAGCCCGACAACCGACCTACCGGAGGAGGAAGTAGTCTTCCTCAGAGCATATCATCCTGCCATGCACCGCCGAGACACAGGCTGACATTCTACCCTGCGATAGACCACCAGATGAGAGAAGATGTGAAGTGATAATGTAGATAAAATGTAGGGACAGGAAATTCGGGAGATGTAATTAACCTACCAGCATTTGCCTGGCGACCCGGGAAAACCATGGGTCAGGTAGATCGGCCACTGGAATCGAACCTGGTTCTCCCGAATGCGGGCCACAGAGCCATCCCGCTCGGTTTGCCCACAGTAAGTAGATGTTAAGGAAAGCAAAAGTATAAATTAATTCAGAATTAAAGTCAGTAATAAGTAGTATCTCAAGTTGTAAATGCAACATACGATTATTTAGCATAAGTTGTGTTCCAATAAAATTTATAGTTTTTGTACCGTGACCTTTTGTCTGTTACGGTTTACAAGTTAAACAAACCTGCATTAACACAATCAAAATTAAGAGGATTTCGCAGGTGCATTTTGCATAAAATTCGTGCTTATTTGTCATTCAAATATCTTAAGGTATTTTAATTAAAATCGTTAGTTATTTTTAAGAGGATTAAAGACAAAGTGGGTAAAAAAACGCTGAACTTAAATACCAGGTTTACTATTTAACGGAATTTTCGTAGCAGTAATAGTAGTAATTTATTTCCTTTTACATCAACAAATGGAAATACAAAATCAAGATTACAATTATAAAATCCATACTGAAATATGCCACATATTCCTAAATCCTGAAAATCCTATCATGTCATGTTGCCCACCATTGAATAGTAATTCGGTCCCCATACACTTAACCCTAGGTTTTTGTGTATTGGAGGCACTCTACTCCTTTTTACACTTTCACCTATCCCACCCTACATTTTTCTCTTAATTATTCTTAGCCATCTCTCTTTAACTTTCCCTAAATAATTCCCTATATTTCTCCTGTTCTGTTCCCCTTTTACTGACAAATTTTTTCTAATTACTACTTCACCCCCAAATTGTCCCATTTACGTAGCCAGGACTGCTCTCTCCATATCTTTGTTTGACTACAATTTAATATACAATGGAAATCTGCATTCTCTTCTCCACACAATGGACATTTATCTAGCTCCCTTTCTTGACCTATACCTTTCAAGTTTCTCACTCCTGTTCTCGCCCAAGCAAAACCTTCTCGTCCTAATATACTACAGGTTGTTTCCCTCCCCCAGGTTGTTTTTATTTCTCTATATAATCTCAGTGAGCTTTTGTCACTTGTATTGGCAAAAATGTCTTGTTTGTCAATATCTTCTAATCTTAGAAATTTTCGTATAAGTTGTGGTGTTTCCCTCTTTTCTAAGGGTGCGTTTATTTATTCAGTGAGCGTTAAAATAACTACGCATTTGTGGTGAAATCTGGATATCGAATTTGTGGATGAACTGCAGTATTTGCCCTTCTTACTATAGTTCAGCATTGAAAAAGAAAAATCTAATTGGCAGACAACACTATAAAGAGCAGGAATGGTTTATGCTCCAGTCTAATGATACGCAGAGCAATAACATGCATCATACGCTTAAGAGAGCATTATAATTCACATGCAGTTGTTTGTGGTGGCCACGTACCACGAATAATGTTTATGTGGAGAGCGGAGAGCTGATTTATGGATGTGAGGGTTTGACAGAGGGCAGCAATTAGAAGTGGTCTTTAAGGACTGCTTGAGGAATGCACATTTGCTGAACTGGAATCTTAAGAAATAACAGCACGTGACATGGAGTGGAATGAGCTTCGACTCACCTATTTGCAGGCCAGTCAGCTATTTGAAAATGCGTCGGGTCACATACGAAAATAAACATAAGCTGAAGAAAAGAAATAAAGAGAAACTATTGTACCTGGTTACCCAGTGTTACATAGATGGTAAACGTACACACATCCAAAGCTGTCACTTAATTTGTTTTGTAAGTAAGAAATTCGGGACGAATTTTACCCAAAGTCGCCAAATCTGAGGACGATTTTAGCCTTAAATTGCTAATTTTCTGATTAAAAATAAATAACGTTTCCGACTGAGACAATAGTTAAAAGGTGTGCTGCAAAACTTGCTTTTTGAGAATAAAACACTTGAAATGTGTGACCTGGGTACTAATTCATTTGATATTTAACAGCACACTTATTTAAGGTATCGCAATTGTATTTAAAACACAATATGAATCGAGAAAATATTTTAAACTTCTTAACTTTCAAGAATATACCTAATCTAGGCCTCTTTGTGGAGAACACCTTAAGTACTCTAGAATGAAACAGGGTCGTTTGACAGGTCTGGTCAATTTCCACTAAGGGATGGAATTTTTTTGTTGCAACTTTGTGGGTGGTAAGTTTGATTATTCAAAATATTGTACAGAAAATTTGAATTTGCTACAATAGACAAAATGAAAAAAAAAACAGAGTTTCGTGATGTTATTAAAAATTTTCCTTCAAAGGGTTGCACTGCCGCACAAGTCAAAACTGACTTGGATGAAGTACACGCGGACTCTGCACCAACATTGAAGACCATTTACTTTTGGATCAATGAATTTAAACGCGTTCGCAGAAGCAAAGAAGATGAATAGCGCTGTGGTCACCCAGTTGAGGTCACCACACAGGACACCATTGAAAAAATCCACAATATGACTATGCAACACCACCGAATCAAAATTCGTGAGGTTACTGAGGCTGTAAGCAACTCGACTGAGCGAGTGCACAATATCCTACTTAAAAAATTAGCAATGAACAAGCTGTGTGCAAGATGGGTGCCGTGATTGCTCACAGTCGACCAAAAGGGCATCCGGCAGAACACTTGTACCGAATGTCTGGCGGTGTTTAATCGCAATCCGCAAGACCTTTTGCGACGATTTGTGTCCATGGATGAAACTTGGATCCATCATTGCACACCAGAGTCAAAACAGCAGTCAGGCCAATGGACAAAGGCTGGTGAAGGTGCACCAAAGAAGACAAGGCCCATTTTGTCCGCTGGTAAGGTGATGGCCACAGTTTTTTTTTTTTTTTTTTTTTTTTTTTTCCTTTTTGTGGGGGGTTCTCTAGGAATAAACCTCACAGTCTACTTGGAAAAAGGCAGAACCATAACTGGAGCCTATTATGCTTCATTGTTGTATCGTTTGCAACATGAGTTGACTGAAAACAGACTGAGATTGAAAGACAAAAAAGTGCTGTTTTACCAGGATAATGAAATCATCGCACACATCAGCAATCGCAATGGCGAAAGTGCATGAGTTGGGTCTTGAATTGGTTCCTTATCCACCTTATTCACCAGACTTAGCTCCAAGTAATTTCGACCCTCGTATCTTCTAAATAGGTTTTCGTTTATCATCTTCTACTGCTATTTTTGACTAATTAATTTCTAAACATAAAACTGGCCTCCTTTTTATATAGGTAATCTTGTTCTCGGGAGACATATTTTTCTTCTCACTTCCCCAATGATTGAAATCGAACACTTTCGAACACGAAGGCTATTCAGTTTGCCACATGTGTACTTCATGGTACGGCCTGGGAAAATGATTGTGTAAAGTTAGTTGGTATAAAGTTTAGCCTAGCGAAGTCCGGTCCTTGTATCTAATCCACCATTCTTGCAGTAATAGGGGGTTAATGTTCTACAGAGCTTTAGTGATTGTGATGAAGGCTTTATAGTTATTATTAACATGCGTAGGTATTACTTAAGAGTTTTGATGCAACTTTTATTCGATTGAACAGCTTTTTGACACTTACAATATACGACGGTTCATGGTCCTCAAAATACCTGTTTGTTGCATCAATGACCTCCTCGTTGTGGGATCTTCGTCCTCTAAGAAACTTTTTGAGGTTCGGGAACAGGTGGTAGTCACTGGGTGCTAGATCTGGCAAATAGGGTGGATGTTCAGGCAATTCTAACTTTAATTCGCACATTTTTCCCTTTGCAGTGACTGAACGATGGGCCGGAGTATTGTCGTGAAGAAACAAGACCATTTTTCTTTGCCAAATGAGATAGGTCTTTTTCTTTTCACCTTATTACTCAAACGTTGCAGCAAGCGTGCGTAGTAGTCACTAGTGATACTTTTACCCTTTTCCAAGAAATCAATAAAAATAATTTCCTGTGCATTCCAGAAAACTTTTGCCATAACCTTGTTAGCCTGACAAAATTGACTTTGCCTCTTTTGTAGTAGGCTCACCTAACGCAATCCACTGTTTTGACCGTGATTTACTTTCTGGGTTGTAGCGATATATCCAAGTTTCATCCATGGTAACAATCCCTCTCAAAAATTCACTGGGATTTTTATGGTAGAGCTCGAAATTCTTAAGAGGAACAACTTTTCTTTGCAACTTTGCATCAGGTGTCAACAAACGCGGCACCCATCTTGCACAGAACTTGTGAAAGCCCAAAACACTTAAAATGTTACCTGCACGTTCTTTTGATATGTTTACACTGTGCGATCTAAAAAAAGCTTTAATCTGCGGTCTTCCAGTACTAAACGATGAATATTTTCAATGATCTCCGGAGTTGTGACTTCCACAAGTCGTCCAGAACGAGGCTCATCATTAGTGCTCATACGTCCCATTTTAAACTCTACAACCCACCTTTTAATCATTGTATATGAAGGCGCAGAGTCTTTCAATTTACTGTCCATTTCCTCCTTGATTTCTTTAGGGTTAAGCCTTTCAAATGGAGGTATTTAATCACTGCTCGTTTTTCCAAATCCTCCATTTTCGTGAAATCTCTACAGTTGTCTTGTTTAAAATGCTGCCATTCAAAAACTAAACCAGTTATTGACCTGTAGCTATGGATACAAGCTGGTCTAGAGTTAAACTATATAATGCTGTCCGTCAAACTGGCACAGTTTCGCCATCTGTATGTGAGGCCCTGGACTTATCAGCCGACCTCGTAAGAAGGTTGCTACGTAATTAAACTTGGTTAAGTTACCAAGCCGAATGAAACTAAACAAATCATGACGCACTCACTCCTGGACAAACTATTCATACAAACGCTGGTTTTCCTTCCTTCCTTCCTCCCTTCCTCCCCTCCTCCCTTCCTCCCTCCCTTCCTCCCTCCCTCCCTCCCTCCCTCCCTCCCTCCCTCCCTTCCTCCCTCCCTCCCTTCCTCCCTCCCTCCCTTCCTTCCTCCCTCCCTCCCTTTCTCCCTTCCTCCCTTCCTTCCTTCCTTCCTTCTTTCTTTCTTTCTTTCTTTCTTTCTTTCTTAGGTATAATGAGAATAGAGAAGGCTTAAGCATAATCAAATCATTTAAAGCTGGTAGTTGTGAATGGCCTTGAAATTTAATTCTCGTTGTATGGTCTGGAACAATAACCGATTAAGTATTCCCCAGTTGAGTAACGTATATCTATTGGAGGATTCAAGCCAACAACAAAGAGTATCTCAGAAATGGCTAACTCTACAAACATAATTTTATTTGATTCATATCATACATATTCTTTAACGAGATTTACAGTTTTGTTCAGTAAGAATTTTGACGGTTCACTAGTTGTACACAAATCATTCAAAATGAGCAAGACTTCAGAGGATCTTCCCAGATAAGTTAAAAAAAAACTGTACATATTCAAAACTATTGTTTACATGATGTATTTTTGAATTCCAACAATTTTGATTAAAATGCTGTATATTTAACATGAGAAATAAAATGTATATCTTGAACTATCTTCATTTAGAACGACTTTTGTATAATTTTGTATAATTGGTAAGCTTTTGTAAGAACATTCTAGAAGCTATGTAAAAATGAAGTATGATGCTTAAAGAATATTGTGTGAATGTAACACAGAAATATTTGTTGTGATTAAACTGAAAAGCTAATCTGTAAAATAATAGACTGCCAATTGTGAACTATGAATTACAATTTCAATATTTTGAAGTTTTAGAGCTCATGTTAATTACAGAGACATTCAAAACTAGCGGCCACGCCGTGGCTCAGTGGTTAGACCGCTTGGCTCTCACCAAGGCGGCCCGGGTTCGATCCCAGGCGACCGCATAGTGAGATTTGTGGTGTCCGGTTTCCCCCGACATCTCATTCCACCGGTGCTCCATCTTCATCTCATGTATCATCAGTGTCACCTCCTGCGGTGCCGTATGTAGTAAAAGCGGGCGTTAAACACTACACATTTCATTTATCGCAAAGGCCAAACGCAAGGGAAATTGTGGACGCTTAAAACGAAAAGCTAAATCCGTTGGAATCATTGGAAGTGGCCGCGCCGTGGCTCAGTGGTTAGACCGCTTGGCTCTCACCAAGGCGGCTCGGGTTCGATCCCAGGCGACTGCAAAGTGAGATTTGTGGTGGACAACATGGCGCTGGGGCGGGTTTTCTCCGGGACCTCCGGTTTCCCCCGCCATCTCATCCCATCGGTGCTCCATCTTCATCTCATGTATCATCAGTGTCACCGCCTGCGGTGCCGTATGTAGTAAAAGCGGGCGTTAAACACTACACACACACATTCAAAACTATTTCGTGAAATTTATATCCACGTAAATATAACCCAGCGTCTTGTGGGTTTTATGCCTTTAACTTCATTATCTCGTGATGAAGGGGTAAACCAGGATGTGACTTCTGTATTTATCTTCACTCGCTGCCGTGGTGCGGGCGCTGCGGACCCCTAGCACTCGTGGTACCTCTGACGCTACTAGAGGAACCTCGGGCCGAACATTCGAGCCCCTCCCTGATTGGGAGTTGTTTGGATTGGGTTGGACTCGAGGGGGCAGTGGTTCCCGATACCCGTGGGAGATTGGGTACGTCTTCGGACGAGGTTGAGGGAAGCCATTAAGTGTCCGGGTACTAGCCTGCAAAGCTAGTAGAAGGTGTGCTAGATCACCAGGCGGCCCCACCGAGGTCATATCGGTAGCCTTCCCATTTTGGTGTTGGCGCGCGTAAGTGGCGTATCCATTTCCATCCCGTCTTGAGTCCACAGGACCAGATGGGGGGGGGCGCTTGTTAGTCTCCAGGTCTTGCCCTATGGAAACCCCCACGGAGGCGCCGGGCACCCTTTTGGTACAGCTCGGTAACTCCCTGGTCGAAGGAGGCCCGTGTCCTTGGTTCTACGGGTCCAGGACTAATGGGAGTAGAACCTCTGGCATTAACTATTTATCTTCACTCACAACTCAGTCTTCGTCCTTTCACTGTAAAATAGATATAGCATTTCTTAAGTTTTGTTTTATATAAAAGTATACATAATGAGAGAGGAAGTGTGTGTTTTATCTCAGAATAAATAGTAGAGCCCGGAAGTTAGGCATAATGTCTTATCTATTTGAAAGGCTATATTAAATAGTTTTATATAAATGAATGGACGTTTGTTAGTCTCACAATAACTCGAGAACGGCTGAACCGATTTGCCTAATTTTCGTTTTGAAATATGTGTATAAGTTCAAGGAAGGTTTAAAAGGCGAGGAAAAAAAAAACTCTGAAGTGATAATGGACCGGCTTATTAACTAAATATAAAAGTGCACACGCAAAATTTTATGGAACATGTACATCTTTAATTTTCGACAAACAAAAGTATTACAACGTTGAAAGATATTCCACTCCTTGCTAACGTCTTCAAAGTTATTTCACTTGCCACATTTTATGAAATAATGTTTATCGTTTGTTATCAAGACCGGATGAATTACCCACAGATTTCTGTCAATTCACGGACTGGAAAGAGGAGCTTATTCAGCGCGTTTTTCTTTTTTCGGATGTAATATAACAGTACACAACCATAATTGGCTGACTGAACGAGCAATAAATACAGATGTCGATGATCTCAATGCGACCATACAGAATTTTCTTCCGGAGCAGCTGTCTTACAAATCATTTGACACATTTATAAATCAGGATAACGTAGTCAACTAACCCACAGCGTTTTTAAATTAATTAAAATTGCCTGGATTACCACCTCACAATTTAAAATTAAAAGTAAAATCAGTTGTGATCATGTTGCGTAACATTAACCAACCACGATTATGCAGTGGAACGAGACTAACTGTGAATAACGTCATCGAGGCAACAATCATCAAGGGAAAGTAAAGGAGAGAATGTCTTGATCCCCATATTCCGATGATTCCAACGGATTTACCTTTTCATTTTAAGCGTCTACAATTTCCCTTGCGTTTGGCCTTTGCGATGACCATAAATAAATCGCAAGGACAGTGGTTGGAAGTTTCCGGAGTAGGCTTGGAGTTTCCATGTTTCTCTCATGGACAGTTATATGTCGAGTGCTCGCACGTCGGGAAACCATCATCTTTATATATTTACACACCACAACAAAAGGACAAAAACTGTTGTTTATCAGATAGCTTTAAATTGATTAACTTAATTGTAACTGTGTTGTATTTGAACTTGCAGAATAAATAACTCATCTGAAATTATTTTATTTATATAGATAAGTTCAACAACGTTTATTGGCGGTACGAAGTTCGCTGGGTCAGCTAGATGTAAACAAAGATAAACACGTCTTCGTTTTATTTGGGGCGGCAGTGAGTTTTTATTTTGCCTATTTTGGTTTTAGTTACTATTGTTATGGCTTTTTGCTGTAACTATTTATACAGTTTAAAAAGTAACATAAAGTATACAGCGTATGAAAGTGTAAAAGAAGTTACACAAATAATGGAATGATGCATTTATGTCGCAAAAATATATATATTGAAGATCTTGTTCCCTGTAAATGGCTTTATTTGTTTTCAATCAGTCGAAAAATTATCTCATTAAACGATTCAGTTAAGCAGAATACGACGGACATAATGAATACCAGGAGACAGGAAGGGGACAGTAAGTCAGGTCCCACGACCTACTGCTCACAGGCTTCTTCTGTTATGCTGACGATAGGCATATGTCTAATTCAGAGAAAAGGTAATAAGATGCAATAAATCAACTGCTGCATTACCACTGTAAATGTGTTGTAATGCTAATGTGAGCCCAGAAAAACTTAATACCAGTTGTAATGTCTTGTAGTATCTGATGAGAGACCTTCCGAAGTAGCTTACTTGCTCCACTCGCTTCACTGGAAGCAGAATCTTCTTCAATGGTGAAAATGATCTATGACACGAGGCTGTGACAGTTGACACCTTGAAAAACATCCTGTTCGTGCTTGTAGTCAAGAAAAGTAGCAGTAAAGTACTTCATGTGAATAAATTTATTAATTGTCTTAAATGTCGTTTCCATTAATAAAGAGTGGAACCACTTTCTGTTTTCATATCTAATAAATTCCTATTTTACTATACTTTTGTATGTTTTAGACGTGCTATGTGCCATTTTTTCCCGCTGTTTTCACGAATATTATAACCTTCCGGGCTTTAATAAGCAGTCATGGAGAAAATCTACTAGAGCAGAGGGCAATTTAGGAATTGAGGAATTGAGGAATTTAGCACTGTAAATAAATGTATGGAACCACAAATCTTCGGTGTTCTTTAACAATTCCTTGGTGCGATTTAAAGAATCTAGCAGCAAAATTCCTCCTTTTTAGACATTTAAGATATTTATGGTCATCTTAGATTTACACATTAACATAAAATCATAGGCGTCTAAAGGCTGGAAGACCAGCTGTAAGACAAACAGTGTTGGCGAATCACGAAACACACCTGTCTCCCTGTGTCTGCCCCCCCCCCCCCTCTCTCTCTCTCTCTCTCTCTCTCTCTCTCTCTCTCTCTCTCTCTCTCTCTCTCTCTCTCTTATTTCTTATACTTAGATTGGTTTTAGATTTTTACTTAGATTGGTCTTGCAGTTCACAACTGTTACGTCACTCTCAGACGCGTACAGGCATTTTATTTGCTACAAGATGAAAATTCTTCTGGCATGAGCATGGAGCTCAATGGCACTTGTGAAAAAGGGCCCAAAACAATTTTTATTAGTGACTATTAATGAAAGGAATAGAACTGTAATAATAACAATATAATTACATATAACAAATACCCAGCCCCAAAGTTATTGTTTTTTTCTGGGAGAAGCCCGACTAAGATATGTCTCTATAATTCTATATTTAATTAAATATACCTAACAAAGCTTTTGACTCCACCTCTGTAGCATAGGTGGCAGCGTGTCTGCCTTACGTTCAGAAGGTTCCGACTTCGAATCTCGATCAGGGATAGGACTAGGTTTCCTTCCCGAGTTTTCCCTTACCCTGAAAGATAAATGGTAACTATAAGCTCTATGAACTCTGGACTTTTTTTTCTTGTTCCATTTTGGAACGTTCTCTTTTGGAACATACTGAAGGTGTTAACTCGTTATCTTTGGTTTTTAATCATTAGATCACGCACACATTCATACTTCCAGACTCTGGGGAAGATGGGGAATTATCTTAGTCGGAGAAAAATCTCCACCCCCACCGCCAGGAATCGAACCCGGGCCCCTAGCACGGCAGGCACGTGCTGAGCTACAGGGCCAGCCAACTCTGGACTTATTTGAGCATCATTTCACCTATTTTATTCATCGTCCGACATGACCTAACCTCCTAACCGGTTAAAGGGCGTTAATTAAAAAGAACAAAAATGCTTTTGAGAAAGAATTATTGTACTAAAAATTATTAGTTGCATTAAAATATGCCACAATGTAGCATTAGAAAAAGAATCGGTAGGTAATTTACTAAATTATAGTAAAAAAGCGTGCTTTGCTGTGTTTTTCTTAAGATTTTCGATTCTCTTGAGATGCTGGTCACTAGGGTGTGTATCTGGCGTTCCGCCGCGTAGAGGGTCGCGGTTTCCGCCATGGGCATTTGTGTTTATGTGTATTGTGCATGTGTAAAACAACAGGGAGAAAAAAACAGTAAAGTACGGAAGCGTAAAGTGGCGAAAACAAGTAAAAGAAAAAATCATTAGGGGGAAGCACAATTTATTAAAAAAAATAATAAAAGTAGATGATGCCTGCAAATTATTCAATTTTGATTCTGAATGGACTAAACGACTTCCAGAAATGGGTTCTCTGTCGTTTATAATGTGTGTTGGCACATTATTTGTATAGTTTTATTTTATCAGGTTGTACCCTCTGGGTAACAAGCGCACGTTCACAAGTCAATCAACTTGTCCCCATGCCAGTGATAGTTTCGGCCTTGAAGGTTTGCTACAACGTTCGTGTCCTCTGCATGGGCTTCTCACGAAAGTTACTAGCTGACACACCTAAACGGCAAGTATCAAATGCTTTTAACACCAATTTTCGCTTGAATTAAATTTACATTTTAATATCCTCATTCTGGGAAGGGCGTGTACAGAAATGTAGGTTTCGATGCAAATATATATTTAGATACCGTTCTTATAATACCTTTCAATGCAACGTACTGAATGGATAACGCTGTATAAGAAGCAACGTAACCGATGCTATACATTGTATAGATTTTCTAAAAAACATATTAGAATCTTTTATAGGGTAACGCTCCTACTTTCGCGCTTTTCTCTTTTACCTTTGATACTATTGTAGGAATAATTAAAGTTTAGATCAAAATCCATGTCTATATTCTCTGCAACATACGTAATAGATACAGAAGGTATTGGACTCCACTAAATTATTCACTATCGGAATTTCAGTAAAATATACATTTTTAGGTCCCTTTAATTAAAAAAAAAAAAAGTTATTTTCAGGAAAACGTCCGTGCGCTTGTGTTTCTGTGACTGTCAACAGCATAACTCAAAAACGAAAAATCGGTTAAATATCAAGCTTGATTCCAATGTGTAACGACTATGATACAATGAAGCACAAAATAAATATATAATTTTGAGTCGAACTAGTACTCAGTGCTCCATTTATTGCTAGTATTTATCTAGAACGCGTTTCGTTAGGACCTTCCTAACATCATCAGCTGTTGGTTTGGTGAACTCCTTGGAGGTGATAGGGGCGTCTCTGTCGGTAACTTAACGAACCTGAAGTTTGGGTTTTCTTCAAAGGTAGTATCGAAATTGAACAATTTTCTTTCATATTTCATTATGAAAAATTTTTCCCGCGTGGTTAATGCAGTTGGACCCTGTACCATTTTTAATAAGTAGATTTCTCGTTCTTAATCGTGATTATCCTTCTAAAAATGGTACACTGCCACCGATTTATCTATTTCTTTCTTCCCGATGTTCCTAAAATGCTCTTTAAGCCTAAAGTTCAAGTTGCTTTTAGTTTTTCCAATGTAAAAGTTGTCACAGCCTTTGCAGTTTAACCGGTACACACCTGATTTTTTGTCTGTAGGTATCTTCTTTGTTCTATGTGATTTCAAAAGGTGTACACTGAATTTGTTCTGTGGGGCCAAAGTAATTTTGTGCTCTTTGAAGACTTTTTGGAGAAGGTGTGTAGCTCTGGGATGATATGTAAATTTTCTGTATGAAGTTTTATTGCTGACTGGGTCAAGAGTAGCTCTATCCGAAAACAATTGACAAGCTTGAATGACTAGAGCCAGACTGAAAAATTCAATGCCATAGCCCGGATTTGAACCATGGATGTCCCGCTCTCCGTGCGGTTGCTCTAAACCACTGAGCTACCATGGCCAACGTGCCTTCATGACATTAAATTCTCCAACTAACTCGTATGTTTCCCGGTAGACCACTAGGGGTTCTCATATGCAATGAGACACTCGCCTTTTTTGGTCATTTAATATGCTGCAAGTACTTAAATCCCAGGCTTCACAGTTAAACCACCATATTTTTTGGGTAAATTGATGAAAATTATCATTTCTTCCACACTAGCCGAGTGTAGGCTAAGGTTTGAATGACTAGAGCTAGGCTGAAAAGGCCAGTTGGAGAATTTAATGTAATGTCGGCATGTTGGCCATAGTAGCTTAGTGTTTTAGAGCAACCGCTCGGAGAGCGGGAGATCCGTGGTTCAAATCCCGCCTATAGCATTGAATTTTTCAGTGTGGCTCTAGTCATTCAAATCTTAGCCTACACTCGGCTAGTGTGGAAGAAATGATTATTTTCATCAATTAACAAGTTATTTTGAAAAACATAGACACTTTTGAATTAAAAATTGTGGACTTCAAATGGGGCATAAAGAAACATTGTTTTCCCTTCTGGTACTTCTGAGGTTCGATCTGGTATGAGAAGAATTTCTACAGAAATCTGACGACAGTAAAACAGTGGCTGCCACCTACCTGGCATGCATTCTATGACAACATACCTAACACAGAAAGTGAAGGTGAGTGAAAATGCATTTTTATGTTAATAAAAGCATCAGGTTATTGTAAAATATTTAATTAAAAATTGTAAAATATTTGAAAGTGTTGTTGGTATGAAGAAATGCTTATATTTTTCGATATGATTCAGATATCTTAGTTGTAGGTATAAGGCTAGAAGTAAATTAAATTTCGAATTTTGAAATATTATTTTACAGTTTACATTTCAACCGCTTCACATCACAATTGGAAACCGTTTTCATTAAAAAGCGTGTTTTTGTTGTGTACTATGAATGTTTATAAATTTGACATCCAACATTATATCTCTGAGATACTGATACAGAAAATATCAAAATCATGCGCAATTCATTAACTCGAAACTATTAAAAAACTAATCGGATGCCTAACAATGAGACAGGTACTTCCCAGCTTTCCCAGAGTCTTCACAGGTATCTTTATGTAATTTTTGTGTTATTGCGCATAAACGTTTATCCAGGGATAATTTTCAAATTAGACAATATTTAGAGGTTACGTGTACGGCGTACAAATAACTCCACTGCTCATATCATGAGTAAGGTTGATTTAGTAATGGACCCAAGAATGATCTAAAAATTTTGAAGTAAATTACGTAAGCTTCAGTTTGAGAAAACGGCTAATGCAATGAACATTATTTTAAATAAATGGCAAATCTATTATTAAATGCTCTAAATTTTTCTACCTATTTTGATTTCACTGTCATATAAGCTTCAACGGTACCTAATGCAAAAAGAGTAAAGGTTATTTAAGCTACAATTTACATTTTATTAATCTAAACATAACTGAAATACATGTTAGTTTATCAAAAACAGGTACAGACATTTTTTAAAGAAAAAGTGAAGAAGAACGAACGTGCAAAGTGCCTCTGTCAAATGCTTGCGTATTGCCTTGCATTCTCTAAGGCTACTAAATGATAAGACTTCTTTTTTGAGTTGGGCTGACAATTTTCTAAGGAAAATTACTATTTGGTTATAAGGAATCTCCAAACAAGTGTCTCTGCCCTCCTCGGTAGCGTAGATGGTAGCATGTCTGCTTCACGTTCAAGAGGTCCCGAGTTCGAATCTCGGTCAGGGTGAGTTACCGGGATAAGGTTTTTCCGGGGGTTTCCCTTATCCTTCAAGACGCATGTCGGCTAACTCTAAGCTCCATGGACCCTGGACTCATTTGAGCATCATTTCATCCATTCCATTCATCGTCCGATATGACTTAAGGTTGGAGGACGTAAATTACAACAAAAAAAAAAAAAAAAGAACAAGTGTCTCTGGTGGAATACCGTTATCAAATATTGGGGTCGGAAACAATGCTTCCTATAGAAAAATGCTGCCAACATTAGGAAAGGAAAATAGTACAGGTTAGCTAGTCAAAAGTTGATATGTAATTTTGAATGAAAAGAAGGCGTAATAACGTTTATCCCCCATTGCGCTATAAAGAAGACAAATATTCCTGGAATAGTTATTCGGGCAATGTTGCAGATTATGGCAAGAGTGAATTTCATATGATATTAATATTATTTACGCTTCAGATGACAGTTTATGTAATCTTAATATTATAAATGGTCGGAGATGAATCATGAAATAACTGACATCCACTGCTGAATAACTGAGAATATCTTCATTTATTCATAAATTCTATATTTCTTAAGGTTTGCGATTTTCTGGAATGCTTTGTTGTATTCTTATTTAAGAAGAACTGTAACAGAAGGATGAGAGCAGCTGTGAACAGCATCCAGTCATTTAACTTGTTATTTTTCGCTATTCCTTTCTGTCTTTTTTGTGCTCCTGGCTGCCAATTTCTCCTGGGGACTTAAGGTTTTCATCTACAAAGTAGGTTCTTGGAAGAGCTGGCATCCACTAGAAACACAAGAGTGGAGAAGCGATCGAACTCTCGAGTCAATATACGTTCAAAGAGCTCTTCTGGTAGTTTACACGCAGTTGGCTTATCGCTCTGGGGTCATTTGGCTTTAATCATAACTTACAGATACGGACCTGACCTATATTTGTGTGAACTTCAATATTTCAAACCAGTTACGACACATCCGTATTACATAAATCAGAACGAGGTTGTACTGGAAACCAACAATGATCTTATGCGACACATTCGCACGACTTCTGCTCGTTACAACTTCACGCAATCCATTACATATTATAGTGCTCACACAATAGTTGATTATTCCCTTCGCCTTGCCTTATTAAGGATAAATTGTGTTCTTCCTGATATGCATACTGTTTTCCACCCAAAATTCTGGCGTTCAGATGCCACCGAAATATGACACAGAAAATAGGGATCAGTCGAATAAATCAATACTTAAAATAAAATTAAATATGAATATTTTCTGCATTCGCGTTAACTGTTAAGAGTTTTGGCTTTGGGAGTTAATTATGATTACAGTCTGGCTCGGGGTAAAGTGTAATTAAATAAGTTAATTAGCAAGGTCTGGTTGTCAGTCAATTCAGAAAAGGCGACGAGAGGGAAAAATTGCTATCCAAAGTTTCCAGATTAGGTATGGCAGGCTAGTTTGGAATCCTTGGAATATGTGAGAGGATTTCTTAGAAATTTATAGAGAGACTTTAGGATGGAAAGCAGAAAATTCCAGTAATGTAGAAATGAAGTGGCAACATCTTATTAGAAGCTAGTAGCGGGGGTCTGAGTCATTAACAAAGGTGGAGGTTATTAGAGGAATTTTGGTAGATGAGGAGGACATTCTGGTCAGGATGTTGGAAATTTCAGGACTGGTTGCCGATGAGGCAAGATAGAGGAATGTGTAACGTAATCACTTTTGCTGGCCATACGGTGTTTATGCTCGCCTTCCCAGTATGGCAAGGATAAAAATACTTCGTTTAAAATACGCAAGAGTTGTCACATATAACTCACTCACGCATAATACCTCAAGGCAACTAGAATACTCAGGTAGGCCATTCCGGAGAGTCGCGCTGCCATTGGCTAACGCGCATGACGTCACTGAGAATACAGTTCAATCGCGAGAGTTAAACACTAGCCCCTCAGTATGTGTTATTTAAGCTCTGCTACGTGTAAAATCGGAAGGAATAAACATCCACTTGTGTATTATAATGAAGGTTCATTCTAGCAGTTGTATTAAGAGTTTAAAACATGTTACTATTCATATGTACTTAATCAGTATAGCTCAAGAAAATGACGAAGCACCCATTGAAGATTTTTCTTTGCTGCAAGTTTCCTGATCATTTCTGCCTTTGCTCTTTTGTTTAAGTGCCTAATTCTAATGAAGGTTCTTGTCCTCACATTAAGAGAGATCACTTTGTGATGAATTTCGGGAAACTTGGAACTTATTATAGAAATTAAGTTTTGCATCACTCCATTACACTTCGCAGCACTTTGTCCATGGAAACTACAAAATATTACTTCTGTACCTTGTTCTGCCGTTTCAAAACACTGTTTTCTTTCTTCAGGGCTTGCATCTGAGTCTTTAGTCTAATTATTTCCTCTTTAGCAACAACAGAGTGGTCAGGAGCTACCTCCGTGCTGGTCGACGGGTCCAATTTTGTTTTTTTGGGAGATAAACATACTATAGTAGACAGCGCCCTCTTTCGCACGGTCCTAACTTCGCACCGGCGATCTCTAGCTGATATTGCCTATTAATAAAAACAGTTTTATTATTATTATTATTATTATTATTATTATTATTATTATTATTATTATTATTATTATTATTATTATTATTATTATTATTATTATTATTATTATTATTATTATTATTATTATTATTATTATTATTATTATTATTATTATTATTATTATTATTATTATTATTATTATTATTATTATTATTATTATTATTATTATTATTATTATTATTATTATTATTATTATTATTATTATTATTATTATTATTATTATTATTATTATTATTATTATTATTATTATTATTATTATTATTATTATTATTATTATTATTATTATTATTATTATTATTATTATTATTATTATTATTATTATTATTATTATTATTATTATTATTATTATTATTATTATTATTATTATTATTATTATTATTATTATTATTATTATTATTATTATTATTATTATTATTATTATTATTATTATTATTATTATTATTATTATTATTCCACGCATCAAACTTTTCTTATAAAAAAGGAGCGAATAAACTCAGTGTACACATAGAAATAAATACATAAATGGAATGTCTATCTGATAATTACCTGCAAATTGGTTTTGCTGCTACTTGCTACTACCGCCTCAAATACATCCCCATGCCAATTAGGAATTTTCTATGACGGTACAGCGTCGCCCTTTAATTTTCTTTTCAGCGGCAAACCTAACAGCTCGTTTTTTAAATCCCGTTCATAGTTTTCGGCCAGGAAGTGATCGGAACAAATCCTTGCATTATTCACATTAACCGGATCAGCCCTTTTACAGCGTAAAACCCACTTGCGCTGTAGTTCTCGATCTTTAGGCAAACAATGGAAAATCACATTCGTAGTTTTATACGAAGCATGTTTGCTTTCAGCAACAGCGCAATGGTTTTCATAATGTTACGACAAAAAACACAGCCAATAACTACAATAGCTCATAAGCAACTGCATCTCGTTTATTTCATCAGAAGGATTGTGGAATTTGCATGCATCAGCGCCTTATCTTATAATATGCAACCATAATATTGCATTACGCACATTCATGTGTAAGCGCTCTTGCGTCGTATTCTCGGTGACGTCACGCCCCTCAGTCAGCAGTGACAGTGTTTTGCGCGGGAAGGCGGGAATGGCCTGTCCTGATAATACCTATCACTACAGTTGCTGCAACAAACATTAGACCTGGCAGCATGGGTGACTCATATGCACTCTCATACACACATTTTCTAGTAAACAGATCCACTAACAGAGCAGATAAGCAGTTCAAATCCCTCTCCCCTTCATTCGTCTCTTGTCTTCTTGTTTTGGGCAGACAGTAGCTGAATGAGGGGTCACTTCTTGCCTCAATGATAGAATCACATGTTATCGCGCAGCATAGAATCCAAATACGTTAACTCCGGATAGATATATTAAATTCCATTGGTCGGCAATTTCTCAACTTAAGTGAATACTTAAAAAATTATTAAACATTTCAAACTTAAATTCCGGTATCATCCTTACTTTTATTGTACACGCACGCATACCCTTAGGTAAGACTCGGCTCGAAATTGAAGCAAGATCACCGCTGCAACTTAGCGTAGCATCGTTGAGACAGCCATGCTGCTTCAAATTGGCGAAACACCATGAGGTATATTAATAATGTTTCAAACATAAGTTTGGATGCCTATGAATCCAGAAGAAGTCCCAAGAAAATAGTTCACCTGCGTGTTTGTGCGTGTGTGCGTGCATAACTCGAATGCCAGAACTTGACATTTAAGTTTGACTTCTTCTGAGGATACATGAGAGGAGTTTGAATAAAATGCCTCCAATCAAGACCACCTTTTACTTGAAACGTTTTTTGAAAATGTTGATTTTTTTCAGAAATGGCTGTAAAGATTTTCATTAAAATAGCACACGTTTAAGGCATTTTCAATACAAAAAATGGTGTGTGTATGTGTGTGTGTTTGTGTGTGTGTGTGTGTGTGTGTGTGTGTGTGTGTGTGGGTGTGCGCGCGCGCGCGCGTGTGTTTGTTAATTGGTTGGACTTTTCTAGCCTTAGGTTGTGTTCGAAAAACCCATTGAACCGATTCACTTGCCTTTCCATAATTTTCTGCATCAATGAGTGTGTTTTTGTCTTTGTTCAAGAGTTACTTTATGTTGAATCCAAGGACAAGATATTTTCTCACCTCATAACAGTTGATGTAAAATGTTTTGAACTTATACTAATGTCCAATGTTGCCCGAATAAACTCATCAGGAGTCTGTCGATCTTCAAGAATTGTTCGAACAGTTCCAACACTTGTAGGCCAGTAACATAGAGCGGGTATCCTTCAAGAAATTTATCACTTAAAACATCTCTTTTGAACTCTCTGTACCAATTATTCACATTATTTATAATTATAAAATAGTCTATAACAGTTTATAATTATAAAATATCACAACTTGGAAATATTCTCTAGACAAATTCATTTCTGGAACAACACATCTTCATTAAATGATGATAATAGTTACATCATCATATCAAATCGAACAAATTGTATGGTAATCCACTTGCGAAACATTGTAAAGTACCTGAAAAATATAAACCACTTTCATTTGTTTTTAGAAACATGACGTTCTAAACATTTTCTATGTCGCTCTCGTATCACATGGTTCATCCTTATACGAAATTATATAATACTCTTCACAAGCTATTCTCAGAGAGCGGGATGGCTTAGGCGGTTTATTCTGTGGCCCGTATGCGGGAGGCCTGGGTTCGATTCCCGTGACCGATCTACCTGACCCATAGGCTCTTTTCGGGGGTTTTCACGGGTCTCCAGGCGCTAACCTTCCGTTTCATCTCTATTATCATTTTATATCGTCTCTTATCTGGTGATCTCTTTCAGAGTAGAAGTGTCGGCAGATGTCTCGGCGCTGCATGGCAGGATGATAAGATCTAAGTGAACCTCTTCCTCCTCTGGTAGGTCGGTTGTGGTCTCCGAACCGGCTGCTGGGACCCCTTCCGAACCACAGTTGGGAGGAATGTCTGTTGACTTGGCCTAACAGGGGAGGTTTCCATCTAAGTGAAATGTACGGAACCTGCCCTCTGTACCGCAATGACTCCTTGGAACCACCGCCCTCTACTCCTGCCCCACTTGCGGCATACATAGGTACAGTAGGTCAAGACTGGTTGCAGTGCCGAATTTCCTCCCTAGTAATCCTAATCATAATGCATTTTATTTATCACTTAAATATCTTAAGTATTGTAATCAAAATCATAATTGTGATTTCTTAGAAGATCTCAATTTGCAAAAAGCGTTTCGTGTAAGTAGTTTAGAGGAAGGGTGGGTTCTTTGAAACTATTCGTGTTGCATCTTTGGAAAATACGATACAAAAGGTGATAACGTAAAGGTGTTTGCATAGGAATGTTCCTGGAAACGTTGAGCATGTGACGGGCTGGAATATTTTTCCTTGCAGGATGATTCTGTCATAGTATAATCTATGGAAGTCACTGGAAATTAATCGTTTTTCCACACAAGCAGTGTGTAGACAATGATTTGGATAGGTAGAGTCAGATTGAAAAATTCAATGCCATAGCCGGGATTTGGACCAAGGCTCTCCCAGTCTCCGTCCGGTTACTGTTAACTATTGAACTACCATGGCCAACATGCCAGCATGCCATTAAATTCTCCAACTGATTCGTATTTTCCCGGTAAACCAGTAGGGGCTCTCATCCAATTCATGGCTTACACACAACTAGTGTGCAAAAATGATGAATTTCCATCAGTTTACCTAATAGTGGTAACTATAAAGCTTGGGACGTAAGTACTTAGAGTACAGTAAGTCGCCACAAAAGGTGAGTATCTCATTGTATATGAGAACGCCTAGTGGTCTACCGGGGAAAATATGAGTCAGTTGGAGAATCTAAATGGCATGCTGGCATGGTGGTCATGGTAGCTCAATGGTTAACAGCAACCGGCCGGATATCGGGAGATCCGTGGTTCAAATCCCGACTATGGCATTGAAATTTTCAATCTGACTCTACCTAAGCATATGGAAGTCACTATCCGTCAGATGAAAAAGTGCCACGCATGGACCATTACTGCGCAATATAACAACAAAACATGTTTTAACCATTTAAAACTGTTAAAGATTTACTAACAATAGTAATAATAGGAATATTAACATAATAATATGTTTCTATAAGTGATCTCTACACACTCCTGCAAGAGCGTGAATTTAATCAAGTAGTAAATTGCCTTTGAATATTTCCGAAGGTTCATAAATAGCACATAAACAGCGAGCATAACAGTAGACAGACTTTTCTTATCTTGAGCCATAGCGAAATAGTTCTAACTGCGGTCTTCTACTCATAGAAGGTTTTAAGTAGCAGGAAGTGGTGTCTGATCAACGAGGAAGTTGACAGTGGAGTAAATCGATTTTCACTTCCTTAACACCATATGCTGCTTAAGAAGTAGCATGTCTCCTCCTTAGTGAAAGGAATCGTCAGATTGAGGCGGGAATTTCGCGTCAAACGGTTGGAGCACAGAGTTTATGTGGACCTTCAGGTCCTTGCTCAAGACAAAGCACCGGGGTGTGGTTCCTACTAAGCGGGCCTCACTAATGATGCCACAACACGTCATAGGGTGTGCCGTGAAACGCCAGGCTTCCTAAGGTAATTTATTGATTTCATCCAGCAAAGATAATTATCCCAGTAGGTGTGTGGCAAACAATCTGCAACACCAAAGGCTATGGAATTGGCCATTATGTTCATCTCAGCCTTGACCATGTCTGGAGATTAATTCACCAAAATGAAATTAATCTTCTGAACAAGAAATTTTGTTTTTAAATTTGTAAACCTTATTGCATTCACTGGTGCTATACAGTTTTGCTAAATATGATTATACAAAAGTACTTGAGACGTGAATACTGAGTTTTATTTTCTTTCAAGATAAGTAAAAACCTCGGAAACAACTTTTTGAGATAACTCACCCTGACCGAGATTCGAACTCGGGACCTCTTAAATGTGAGGCAGACACGTTATCACCACGCTACAAAGGCAAGCTGCATATTGAGTGCTCTGGATCGGCAGTCCCTAGGTTGGTTCCACATAAAAGCCGCTGTAAATGCTGTAAGTCACAATCGAGCAATGTTGTGCTACGAAGGGATTTAAAAGAAGGAAACTGGACTTTGTCGCAGTAAAAACGGAACGAAAATAATTGAACGCCTTATTGTGAATCGTGAAGAATGAATCCTACCTACTCTTGGATTTCTAAGAAGGTAATAAGAAAGGTAATTAGGAGGAATCGTAACTTCCTCTCTCAACACAGAATCTGTAGAAATATGACAAACTGAGGTTTTCATTCAATAGTTGAAATGATGCGGCTACTTTGCGTTACGTGTTGCAGATCTAATGATTAACTTTTAACAGCTTGGTTTGAACCCACCTTTTACCGATAGCACTAACTGCTACAAGGAAGTATGTATGTGCTGCTTTGAAACAAATACATTATAGCTATCATAGCAAGATGAGTGCACAATTATTGTGTCTTAACAATAAAATTACATATTTTAAATGTCTCCCGGTATCTTCCGTAATTACCCCCTGATGCGATAGTATACTGTGACTTTGATCAGTTTTCTTTGTTACTTCACTAAGTCCTCAAGGTCACTTCAGTAATGTAGCCTAGTTCAGTGTTCACTTCACCTCACTTTTCTTCCTGATTTAGTAGTGTAATCAGGTACACATGGACCAACCTTCTCATCGAATGATTAACTGCTTGGGAATCAGAAACAAGACGTCTCTAACTTCTCCCTGAAGCAGCACTCGCTGCATGTTGTTATAAATGCACTTGTAGGATGGTTTTCTGGTGAAGTGAAAGCCTTTTTCGACACTGTAAGGGAAGAGGCGGTCAAGACATCCTTGTAAGATGCGGTCTAAAAGAAAAGTTCACTGAGAACTGCAGAAAGTGGCGAAGTCTTTTTTAGAAAAATGAAGATGAAATTCCAGGAGGAACATATTGTACAACTGATGACGACAGTTAATAATATGAAGGCGAGTACCGAGCCCTGGAGTGCTCCGCTCTCTTGAACAATAAGTGAGAGAAATCGCAAGCCCCTCGTAAGCGAAAGATGGTAATATCTCCTAATAGAAGGTAGAGGGCTGGAACCTGGAACACTAAATCTCCAAGGAATAAATCCAGGAAACGCTGAAGTGTCCTGTTTGCGAAGCTTGCTTTCCTGTAGGCACATAATATTAGAAGACTGCGATTTCATCAATAAATGTAGTCCGGTCCTATGTGTGCATATACCTCACACAAAGGACCAGAGAAAACAGCAAATTCCACTGTACAATTGCGACAAATGGAATAAGCGGCTGACGAAGTTTACTTACCCGCAGCTGTCACTTCAACTTGCTATTTTGGTGGCGCTTGGACCAGGGCCTTTTGGCGGAGGTGGTTCTTGCTCAATGGACTCCTCGGAAGGAAGCGGCACCGGGAACAGATGCCACCGCATCGAATCGGTTACCGGTAGACACGGGAGAAGGAGAACCCCTTTGGCTGGACTGCACCCTCTGCTGGTGTTATCGCCGAGGAGATAAAAGAGAATTGGCTGTAAAACCACACATTCTACTAGCTGAGATCGGAGAGTCTTTCAAAGTCACTGTGTTGCGAGTCTATTTTAAAGTTCCAGTGTTCAGTACTAACCTGGAGGTTCGTGGTACCGGCAGAAGCGCATGCCTTTGCTAGGAGTAATGGCTATTGGAGTTACAGAACAAGTTTGTGTACTCATATCCGGCTTTGGTGCTGGATTTTAAACTACTGGGTTAAATGTATCGAACTGCAGGATAGAAGGCCGTTGAGTAAGATGACGTTTGCGGGCTTCAGTGAATAATAGATGCTCCTACATCCGCAGCTCCTATATAGGCTGCTCGTGCTTGAAACGGGGACAGTCGTGGACAGTCGGTGGATGTGCACCTTACAGTTCACACAATTCGGAAGAGATGGACGAGCTCCTCCATGGGCTCCCTTTCCACAGTAAAAATAAACTCTAATGCAGACCTTACAAGATATTTAAGTGTGGCCATACCGTTGGAACTGAAAGAACGCGTGGGACTTGGAATATACTTATATATACATGAACACCATCACGCTTAGTTCGCATATGTTACATGTCCGTTACACCCTGGTCTGACAAGTAATTCTGGATCTCCTCCTCCAGCATACTGTCCAACAGGTTGATGGTAATGACGCCCTTGGAAGAGTTTAGGGTGAAGTGTTTCTTCACACGGATAGGACATTCGTGAGCGAGATTGGCCTTCAGTCACCTATCAAACAGTGTAGCAATGAATATCTCATTCACTAGAGAACAATTCCTATGGTGGATAGAGAATTTAACAGGACCTGTGACTTTGTCAAGTCCCGAATGTATAAAAACGGATTGACTTTTTAAAAAGACTGAATCTGTTCTATTCTGTGAATAGGTAAGGAGCGAAGGACGCTACGTTTACCTCGTTTTCATCGTCCACGTGTCGACTTCCTTTAGGTGCAATGTTTGCTATAAAAAGTACTCCCCACCAGTACTCCCCACCAAACGTGAAGCCCAACAAGGGGATATCCCATTGGAATGACAGGGTTACATAGGGATATAGAAGGCTTACAGTGCAACTCATCCTGGAATTCAGTGCAAGTAGTCCTGGCCTGTTGTCTAGGGGTGTATTAGCTTCAAACCTCCCGTTTAGATGAAGCAGAAACCAAAGTGGTATATTGAGAACACGCACCCTCCCTGACAGGAAAACATACCAGATTCAAATACGTATTCCTCAACCTACCAAGATATTCCTTTCCACCGACGGGGGTCTCCCGCACGGCCAACACGTGAGTGGTTGTTTTGACTGACTCCCTCGCCACTAGGAAAAATACATCTAGGAAGTCAGGATAGCCCATACATACAAACATACATGTATACTCGTACATACTATTTGAGTATTGGAGTATGTGTTTAACTCAAACGTGCAATAGGCGTATAGGGTAAACAAGGAGAGGGTGAGCAGAAACATGTTAAACATCAAAGTTGTCCATGTTAAGAAAGAAGGTGAATGCACTCAGACATCATTAGAAAAGAACATCGAATGACGTACAACTTCTGCGCCAAAAGAGCAATCACTATGTGAAACAAAGGAGGCGGTGTAAATTCAAAATTATAGCCGAAAAAATTAAATTGTGGAAGAAGTATAGCAGAAGTAACTACATCGGATCTAATTCTTGGAAGGCTGGACATAAATGAAACAACAAAGTGTTGTAAAGTGAAACAATAAAGCAAGACTGCAACACTTCAGAAAGAGGAAAAAGCCTATGCTGCAAATACAATAACTACTGTAAAATACATTATGAATTATTTCATTTCCGGTGGTACGAAAAAGACGATACCGATCAACGAAAAATTCTGTGTATACTGTTGAGCATAATTTCTGTAATTAAACTAAATAAAGAAGCAAGCGGAAGAATCACTAAATATGGCTGTATCAGCCTTCTAAATGCTGGTAAAAAAGTCTCAGAAAATTACTCATAGAATCAGTTGCTTTGTATGTATATTCAAGAAACCTGCACAGCACTAGGCAGTATGAATTTATACGATAGGAAAACGCTGTTGACGCAGCGATGCCTATCAAAAACTTCGTGCAACACAACCAACAGGAGTTCGGATATGAAACTTTGATTAGTTTTGATGTCAGAGTTGCTTTCCACGCAGTGTGGTGGAAGAGCATCCTATATAATTTAAGAGGAATGGAGTTCCCAGAAAACTGTATGAACTTTTATAAGAATTCCTTTCAGGAAAGAGCAGCAAGTTTATCTGTTAAAGCACGTAACGTAGAAAGGGAACTGAAGAGGAGTTTGCCCTCAAGGATCGTCTTGCGGTACTAGATTTTAGAATGTGATTTATAATTGCTGCCCAATTTGGAGTTCTCACACCAAAATCGAAATAATCGCCTTTGCAGACCACTAACGGAAAGAGCGAAAAAGAAACTGAAAATTATCCCCATCAAGATCTGAAGAACATGGAACTATGGGCTAAGAAATGTAATACAAAACCACACGTTACATTAGGAACACGGAGAACGGACGTGAATGAGAAAATGAACATATACCTCAACGACCACAAAAATAGAACTGAAGTAACTAGGAATATTAATTGACATACGATTTAAGTTTAGATTGGTACATCAAAAGGCAATAACATTCATACACACTTTATCAAAACCGGTAAAACTCATCAGTCGCCTGGGAAGTAATCAACCTCATACAGTCTACAACGGAGCAATAGAACCTATGTTACCTCATGGATCGCTTGCATGGGAAGCGGATATACAGGCAAAGGAACATAAACCCACTTCAGAGAGTCAAAAGATTAACATTAAACAAACAAAGCAATATAGCACCATTTCGTATGATGCTTCTTGCGTCACAGCTGAAAATCAACCCATTGGCACCACCATTGCTGCAAATACAGGAGCACGAATGAATACACAGAGGGAAAAAAATGTAATACTCCATTACATTTACAAGCGAGAACATCCTGCTAAACGGTATATATTAAAGAAATAGAACAGGATGTAGAATATGAAATAACAAATTACACAGACGGCAGCAAAATAGAAGATAAGATGGGAGTAGCTGCCGCAATATAAGATGATACAGTTAAAATATCTATTATTATGTGTTTCAAATGAGAAGAGTTCTCGCCTGTAGGGAATCAGATGCCTTAGCGCACTTAGCGTTGCCACCTCATTACCCCCACTCATTTATATTTCTCTCTCTCCATCTCCCTCTCTCCCTCTCTTTGGCGCTAGACGTAAGTAATGCAAACTGTCTTTATCAAACTTTTATAATAATACAGTTGTTGAAATTATAATTGCAACATGGATATTAGCATACTATGCAATATTTTAAATGCTGTAATTGCAATTATAGTTTATGAATTACCCATTTTTATAATCCCACGGAGCATCCATATAGCTGTGAATGTCACTTACGTCAACAGACAATTCTTCACTGTCTTCATCGTCCGAGTATTGCAAATTTATGATGACAGGCTCCAAAATCTCGTCATGTGCTATTTCTTTCCAAAAGTCGTCTTCTTGTAATTTATCTGCATATTACACGCAGTTTTTCCATTCTTTTATTACCTTGTCAATTTCTTCGTGAATAAGTCGTTCAACGTCAGTCAGTTTAAAAGTATTATTTTTGTTTGCAACATCATTTAAACCCACATTAACTCAATTGGATTATACAGGGAGTGGAAGGGGGGGGGGGGGAGGCGGATTATCTTGTGTCTCACTTCAATTGCAAGTTGATCCAGCTGAAACAGCTTTCCCTGGTTTTTAAACGGAATAACAAATGAATAATACTGCTTTGAACTCTCTATAGTAAATACAGATTACAAACCATTCATAAACAAACATGTGACGCGTCACAGTCTGCCATGCGGCATTCTTACAGGTCCGCAGGAAGTGTAGGGGAGAGTCGTGCAGTATCGGCCGGCATGCAGTACCGGCCACTACTGTGATTTCCCTTTTCGTCTCCATGTGGCAGAAGTTTCCAGTAAGTAGTAGCAAGCTTGTGTATCCACGTGCACTATTGTCGGATATCTTCTTCCTCTCTTCAGTTCTTTGTCTGCTCTGAGTGCTTGATGGTGGTTAGTGTAGCTCTTAGCGCACGGAAGATATACTGAGGTCTATAGCAACGCTATATTTTCGATCTCTGTAAACCAGTGAGCTAAACATTTGTGAATTGAGCAGAAATAGTGACAATAAATTCTCATGTTTTTGTATTCTACTATTGTTGTATATGTAGCAGTGCAATGTATCCTGACAATCTATATTGTAACAGAAAAGACAGTGGCCGATACTGCAAGACACTTTCTACAAGCCTTATAATTCTAGTTTTTTTTTTTTTTTTTTTTTTTACTTTCGATGTAACAAACTATTATAAATAAAAAATAAAGTCATTACATTATACTATCTATATAACATGTCTTGAGGTAAGAGAATAATACAGTAAGATTCCGATTAACCACCACAGTTACAGAATAAAGTCGAGAAACTTAACCTGGCCGATACTGCACGACCTACCCCTACAGTTTACTCTCTCTCGATTTAGCTTATTCAAAGTAATTCTTTTATCGCATCACGTTAAACGTTTACATTTCAGTTGTTGGTAATTACAAGTACCTATACTCAAACGCATATATGCCAACAAATAATGATATTCATTACAGTACTTACGTCGCGATACATTGTTATAAATTATAATATATGGTACTTAATTTATTTATACGTACTAGGAAAACTATTTGAGCTAAAAGTATGGGGTTTTACGGTTATGTTAGACACATTATTCTCTATTTTTCTCATGGATCACATTTTGCAAAATCTCAGTTTTTGTCTTAGCGCAAATAGTATTTATTAGAAATGGATTTAGTTAACGCTCGTCACATACCACTTATGGGGAATGTAATATGACAACACCGCAGGACTCCGATTGGTTGCTCACCTAGTAACGTTCAAGGACAAACTTCTCATTTGAAACACATAATAGATCCGAAGCGTTCTAACAATCAAGCAGAGCAAATAGCAATTCTTAAAGCTCTGTAAGAAATTGCTTTCATTATTAAAGAGCAATTCAAAGGAAAATCCTACAAAGGAAATATTCTAAGGATGGTTGAACATTTAAAAGAACGACGTTAAAAAGTACACTCCAGCTTGGTAAAAAAACTCACTTCGGAAGAGAAGGTAATGAGCAGACAGGTTGGCAATACGGGCTACTAAAGATGAAAACATACAAATAAATTACAACAGGATCCTTTGATGTTCAATAAAATGGAAATAGAAGAATCAGGAGAGCAGAAATGCTAGAGGAGAATGGAATAACAACATCAAAAGAGCAACGAGCAGATCCTTTCCTTTAATGGAAAATAGACTCGAACAGAAACTAACAAATACACCAGAATTCACAGAAATAGTCGCAGGTCACGGAAAAACGAAATCATATTTTAACCGATTCCCTGTAATATAGACGATCCAAAATGTGTGTGCAACAGACCAGCACAAACTACAAAGCACTTAATCTAGAATGTCAGGATAAAAAACAATAAAGGACAGAACTGATCAAAGACATAAATAATAATGGAAGCATTGCTCAGTCACAAATCAAGAACTTGCCACAAAACATTTGAAAGCATTCAAGAAGTTTATCCAGTCATTATCACTGTAATCCATGCATAAAACTATTAATATAATGCAATATTTAGTTCAGAATGGGTAACATTTGAAACATAGACTTCTAATTAGAAAAAAAGTAAGATTAATTCGTACCTTCTTAATACATGTGAATATTGTAATGCATACAGTTACCAAGGAGAATAAAGTTGCAAAAATTGAAAAGAAGGATCTCATATTAACATAATTGGTCACGTTGATGTTATTCTGGAAAATACATACCTACAGGTTGTTTCAAAACGACACCGAACGATTATAGCCGTTGAATAGTTTATAACCTAACTAGTCCGAATTTCGGTGTCGCAGCTTCGAAGTTCTGATAAATATTACATGTTTTTGTGATTAGGCAGCGCAGAAACCACTGATGTGCGAACTTTAAAAGTTGGGACGCACCGGCCACGAAGAAAAACAAACAAAAAGAAACATTACTCCTTGCTCTTTATCAGTGACCCTAGCCTACTTTTCAGATAGTGGAACAAGGGTAGTTACATGTGGAAAAGTCGACTACTAACTCGGACAGTTGCAAGGTTGCTCTTCAATGTAAAAGTACACATCCCGTCCTTACAGGTAGAATTTTGCGCGTACTTAGCAAATCCAAGCAACATGGAGCGCTATACGAACGCCGAAATGACGGTTATGGTTTCCATGGATGGAAGAGTTGAAAGGAGTTCAACGAACGCACGATTAATTTAGTTTCATTAAAAATATGAATTGTAAAAATAGTTGCATCAATGATAATATTTATTTGTTTAACTTCACAGCACTTTGTTGCGATTTTAATTGTACAATACTTTCAACCACTTAGTTTAAATATCAGTTACAAATGCTTTATTTAGTATTATCAAACACGTGAAATAAAATGCTCGTCTCATTGTATTAGCCATTTAGTTTTGGTTAATTTATCTACAATTCTTCGATGTTGTTTTCTGTTCTGTTTATCGTTTAATTTTTCCATCCTCAACCTCACTAACATTAAATTCCCTCTAAAAGGTATAAGTTGCATATGTCCACCAGTTTATTTCCCATCATGGACTGCTATAACGGAATATTGCAGCATGTTAAACACCCATAAACAAATAACAAAAGAATAACTTCTTTATTGCGATTTCATAAGCCAAAGGAATTCTTAATAGTAGCAAGCTACTGGGGAGTATGCCGGTATGTTTATAAACAGCTACAGCATGCAGCACGGCGTGTGACCTATACCTGCAAACTCTGACAGCGCGAGGCACGCGTCGTTGTTCCCGTCACTGCCTGATCCATACTCATTCTGGAGCATTTTTATGCGGCTCTATTGACGGTAAAAACTATCTATAGGTTCACATAGAAGCTGAGCAACTACTTCTATATTTTCGTTCGGTGTCGTTTAGAAACACCTATAAACATACAATGTGTAAATACAGATAACATATTTTAATATTACATTACACAAAATACTCATAGTATTATGTGGTATATAACAGGAAGTATGCATCAAAGCATGTAATATTTACATATGTAATGCGTCCTGCGGTCTTCTGAAAATAAAGAGAAAAAATAGATGCATATTACGTATGTATTTTTGCAGAAACATCTAGATAAAATCAGCGTAATGTATTAGTAGATAACCAATGAGCATAAAAAATATTTGCCGTTAATATTGGAAAATGAACTGTGATAGAGAATGAGTTAATATTTTCTATTAGCAATTTGGTTCAGTTGAAATTGTCCAAAAATCTCATCAGTAAATTAAAGGAAGGAATGTTCGATTTTATTACTGTATTTTTTAACTGCCGCTTTTGAGTGCATTGGAAGAATATTGAAGAAGATCATTGGCACAAGCAGTCTTTTGTATTTTATATGCTTTTTTATCGGAATAAGCTTAAGTTATTTCTAAATAAGGTGCTATAAGTATGTGACAACGTAAGGTAGTATAACTATCATACTTGTCTTTTATATTTTAAATGGACTGAGGTCAAACAGAACAGACAGATAAATACATAATATCTAAGCTAATAAAACTTTGACTGCAGTAGCTTCTGGGAGGAAAAATGAATACGGTTTGCAGGACTTTCTTTTGCAAACAAATTAACCATTGCAGAGATCTAATGTCTGTTTGATCATTGGGCCTGTTTCTGTTTGGTCACTGGGCCTATGTAAGAGCAAAGTAAATACATTTTAGTACATCTAAATGTATACATGTTCTCGAGTTTCGTGATAGAGAATTTATTTAGTACTTCTTACAGCGTATAACCAGCACTGATAAAACATTCTTAAGGTTCATCAATTTTTTGACAATGCAGTTAACTCTGGGACCTAGTTCACATGTTTGAGGTTACCAAAAGTAGGAGTGGACACCAACTCAACTGGACCATAGCACCCTAAGTAGGCCACAGTGGCCTTTTATGCCTCTAACGTAACCCCTGGACAGGGGACGGATGAGGAAGAAATACGAAAAGTGACCAGATCCGAACGACGATGTCCGCAAGCAAGGACGGGTTCCTTAACGATCCCAGATGGAGCACATACTGGCCCAGGATAGCAGATTTAACCCTGTGCCCGCTTGAGCTCTCATTGGTCTGAGACACCACTCGGGGAGCGGGTCCCGAAAACCAATCAAACGTCGGGAGCAACTTTTCCAAGGCGCACAAAACGTCATGCTACCGCAAAACACCGTAGATGTGAACAGGAAACAATGATGAGGAAATTCGTAACAAAGGAACAGCGACTCTAGAATTCTCTATCGACCTGAGGAAGTCAAAAAGAAACCCATGGTCATCATGACCGACACGATTGGAATCGAACCCGGGACTTCCCGAACGTAAGCCTTTTACGTTGCCGCGGAGCAATTTGTTCGGCCAGTATCACCAGGCTGATCTTGCTCCTCTCCCCGGAAAAAAGAAGGAAAGAAAGAAGGAAAGGAAGGAAATCAAGAATGAAATGAAATGAATGAAATGAATATGTTGATAAATAAGGTTTTAAAACGGAAAAGATTGTCTTGTATTGAAACAATCTAGAACTTTACAGAAATATAAATTTGTAGGTAATATATAATTCAATTTTGCTCTTTAAAGCTGTTGGCGCATATGAGGGAGAATTTATAAATGTAAGAAGAGAAACTGTTGTGCGTAAAGTCTTTAAAGATTATTCGGATGAAATAGTGCAGTGTTTCCAGCCAAATGAAAATGAATCAAGCAACCAACCCTACATCAATACCCTAAGGTCAAAATCCTCGTAACTCCATAAAATAGGTTTCTTGCAGGTGAAAATATGGTTGAGATTCGAGACCAACAATAACATTTCATACTTTAAACTATTGCAGCTGTCTTTATAGGAACAATAGCTTTACATTTTACAGCGTCTGGAATATTTTTGTGACAACAAAATTCACATTTCATAATATTTTGCTAAAATGTTGGTATGATATGAAAATATGTATTCACATTCCACTATATTTCGAAGATTTTCGATTTTAGAATATTTTCTGTTAGTGACGAAGCTGTATTTCTAATATTCACCTTGCGAATTTTTTTTGGGGGGGGGCAGCGCACGTTCAGAAAACCAAATTCATTCTTTCCAGCAAACACATCTGAAGAATAAACCGCACCGCACTTTTCAACAAAATAGATACGGCTGATGTACGGTCCCAAATGACCTTACTGTCGACAGGCCGACCCATTCTGATTTGTGACGTCACATGCAGAATTAAGGGCTCCCTGTTCTTAAAAAGCTTATATTTTCAAGAAAGAACATTTTAGTGGGGTATTGTAACTACGATTAAGCAAGGACAGAAAAATTACTCTTTTGTATTTCTTTCTCTAAATTTAGGTTTTCACAATAGCTTTAACTTCCATTTGAAGTGCTATACTTCAATTTATGTTTTGACATTAATTACATATAAACATCTAAAAACTGTAGTTTTAATCCAATGAAGCGTACCTACTTCTAGTGCTTAAATTCCATTAGTTTTAAATATGTTCTTCATAATATTTTGTCATTTGCATCAGAATTTATTATTTTGAAAGCAATATATTTATAGTTTATCGATTCTAGTTAGGACTAAGACCCAGATTTTAATGGCTTAAAAGGTACGAGAATTATGTGTGTTTAATTTTTTAAAAATGGCAAAATAATTATAAAAATAAGGTTTGTCTAGTTCATTAAAATTAGTGCACGAGAATACTGTAAATTAATTTATACGCTATAAAAGCAAAAATGGTATAAGCTAATGATTTAAGCTCAGAAATGGAAGAAAAAATGTTCCATGTTGAAAATAAAAATAAAATTGGTTTTGTCGTAAACCTGTTGCACCAACTTATTTGAATTTTCAGGTTATACAACATTCATAACTAATGAAGAACTCCACAGTGTGACCGACATAAGAATTAAGAAAACGGTAATTTGATGATGCATTTATTAATGCCATACAAGGTAGGAGAAAAAGAAAATCTGACCTACCTCATCCCTAGTTTGGGACCTGAGTTCATAGGTAGTTTAATGGCACACTCTCCCCTGACAGCCATCCCTCTACCCACAATCAACTATTTCTAGACTAATCATTAAATAGGAAATTGTGATACTTCCCAACAATGTGAGTAAAGAATTTACAAATTTGTTCATGTTTATAGATTATCTTCCTACAGAATTTCACTAATATGAAATTAATATACCCAAATATAAAATTTCAAAGTAAAAAAAAAAAGAACGTCTAAACCAGAAAATACCATAAAATGTGCAAAAAATTGCTTAATAAATATGAATGTTCATATCAGAGACCCAAGAGAAGATTTCATGCACTTTTTGGCAATGAATACGATGCAACAGTTAAAAGATGATATAAATGATTCCAAGCACTGGTTATTGCAAGCCAGAGGAATATATCCACTCATCACGTTTTTTATAGCGTCTACTATTTTCTTATAGCGCATTTAATCATAACTTCAATGTTCACAGCAGCAAAGCGAAACCCACTCCTATCATGTGATTTACTTTATATGGGAAAGATATTCTGATACCTTTGGCTAAAGTTATATATAAATCCATTCATCCCGGATGAAACACGGGGGGGGGGGGCAAAGAACTCTACTTTCATTTATTTATTTTTACTTGTTTGTATTTTCCAGTGCCTTTATTTTTCTCAAACCACATATACGAGGGAAAGGACCGAGCGGGATGGCTCAGGCGGTTTCGTCTGTGGCCCGCATTCGGGAGGCCCGGGTTCGATTCCCATGGCCGACCTCACTAACTCATGGAACTTTTCGGGGGGTTTCTCGGGTCGCTAGGTGAATGCTGGGTAAATTATTTACATCCCCGAATTTCCTGTCCCTTCATTTTCTTCATTATCATTTCACATCCTCTCTTATCCGGCGATCTCTTTCAGGGCAAGAAGTGTCGGCAGGTGTCTCGGCGGTGCATTGCAGAATGATATGCTCTGAAGAAAACTAATTGCTCCTCCGGTAGGTCGGTTGCCGGTCTTCGAACCTGCTGCTGGGACCATTTCGGGACAGGCTGCCATGACCATTTGCGAAGCGGCTGCTGTCCCGTTTCCGTGCCGCAGTACGGGGACATGTCCGTTGTCCTGGCCTATCGGGGAGGTCTCTTCTAAGTAAAATGTAGAGACTCTGCCCTCTGCACTGTCGTGGCTCCTTGGAGCGGCTGGCCACACTCTGTCTCCTTTCGACTCATCCTTCCTCCCGGGGGTGCCCCACTAGGGGCATAGCTACAATGGATCATGACTGGTCTCTATGCAGAATCCCCTCCGTAGTAAATCCTAATCCTAATGCGAGGGAAAGGTGAAAATTTCTCGGCCTAGTGCGGAGATGGCGTTTGTTTTGTCATATTGATAAGTGTTTCGTAATGTAAGGCGAGTTTCAACCTGATCTACAGAGTGGTTTTGTTTCTATGGTTGTTGATACATGGCATTTGTGTTTGTTACAATGGAGAAACTAGAATAAGTGATATCATAGAATTCTTGTATTCAATAGTTTATCAAAAGCGGACATACATCCGAAGTTGTTGAAGGTTTATAAGAAGTCCGCTCCTTCCTTTTGAACAATTACAAAATGTGTAGGAGGATTTAAACATGGCTGTACTTCTCTTGAAGGTGATCAACGTGAAGGTTATCCCACAAAATGCAACCACTGATAAAAGCATCAAGAAAGTGCCCAATATGGTTCTGGACAATCGGCAATTATAGAGCTAATACCAGAGGCATATCGGAAGTACGTGTACGGTATGTTTTACATTAAGAATTTAAGACGAAAAAGCTTTGGGCTAGTTGGGTGCTGCAGTTGCAAAATTAAAAATGCACAAACGACTTTCAAGTTAAGTTTAGGCCGTTTTATGGGGAATGTAGGCAATTGATCTTGTGCACCAATTTCTTACAGTGGATAAGATGTGGGTCTATCACTACACGCCAGCAGTCGGTGGAAGCTGGCGGCTGTATACCAAAGAAAGTGAAGTAGATTTCATCTGCCACAAATGTCATGAATAGTTATAATATGACAGATTGAGCGCAGGGACTAATGTATATGGTGGCCATGCATAATCAAAGAAATATTAGAAGAGGTGTTAGAGAAGGCAGGGACTTGTAGATACTCCAGGGCAGTTCTCAGCACAACGTGCAGCAGTGTATACAGTTAGTTGTAAGGATAAGGATATGTAGCCAGTGTGTGACATCTGATGCAAAAGGTTTCCATTTCGACTGTGTCTAAGCCTAACGCAACATATCATGCTCTTGTAGTCATTTGTTCACCACAAACGCCACCACCGCCAAACCTGCCAGCAGTACCACAATCCCCACCACCAACAACCATCTGGTTGTTACCGCCACCACAACAACGAACACTTGAAAGCGATTGGATACTTCAGACACGGTGAGAGTACTTTAATGATTCCTTCAAGAGTTATTTGAACAATTATTCTAATTTTGTACGCTTTTATGACTTTTTGGAATACTTTCATAACATGTTGCTGAATGTTTACGAAATTTAGACACCACCACCAACTTCTCAAAATACCGGTCTTGGGGTGGTGATGGTGCAAGTGGTGAAAAGTCCGTTATCTACCAAACTTCTCATTTAAGTTGGCATCTTCCAAGGATGCTCCACGAAGGCTTCCAAGAAAACACTTGCTATACGCAGATACTGAAAGAAAACATGTATACACATTCTAGAATAGATATGCGTCTCAAAATAAACGTCATGTAAAATATTATATTTCTTAAACAACATCACAAAGTCGAAAATGTAGCAACACATCACTCTTAAAGAAACACTGCTCTCTGCAGTGTATTGCAGAACATTGTTACGCAAAGATAACCAGCCTGTCTAAGTATTTTATACATCAAAAGTGAACACTATAATGGCTACACGCTTGATCAGATGTATCTTTCTGAAGAACGATTAAAATCTAGAATGCACCTGACACAATCCAAGTTTAAAAAAAAAAATCGTATTTGTTACAGTCGCATGGCTCTGTATATATAACTTCAACAAACCATTTTTTCATAAACGTATCTCTATATCTACATTGTTCATGAAATAATTTACAGAAATAATTTCATAAAACATTTTGTTGTAGATATAAGGGAGATAGAGGAAACTAAGTCAATATTCAGATGTATAAAATCGGTCCGCTATATGCATACCTTGAAATTCTGCACCAATGATGCCCAGCGACATCTCTTGTGAGCTACTTCTACCCTGAAAGAAACCAACAGACTAAAGATGATAAGATGATGTGAAATCACAGCGAAGGTGAAATGGAGGAACAGGAAATTCGGAGGATGTAATTAACCTACCCAGCATTCGCCTGGTGAACCGGGAAAACCCTTGAAGAAACCCATGAGCCAGGTAGGTCGGCCAGGGTAATCGACTCCGGACCTCCCGAAGTAGTCACAATAATGAAGGCCGCAATGGCTACACTCTTGGTCAGAGGTGTATCTCAGACTTCAACAGAAGCTTAGAATGATGCTCACTTATGAAAATGTTAAAAAATAAGCATGCTTTTCCTGCGCATTTTTTGGGTTGAGCAATGCATTCTTTAAACCGATTTACAAACCATCCTAAATGGTCTTAAAGGTTGTGCAATTAGCGGATGATAAACTGAAACTTGTAATACATGTAATATTTTTGACAAGTGATCTTAAAATAATGAGTTGGCCCATAAGCTTTGGCGCTGTTAAGTGAACTTTTGCGTGCAAAATAATATGTCTTACTATCGAGTTTTGTGTTATTTGATAGAGGATTATCTGCTCTACAATACGGTGATTTTAGATATTGTATGCTGTCCTTTTCAAATCAATAAAATGAACTGTCAAATTAATAAACAGCTAGCCTCATGAGTAACTTCTGTGGCTTTGGCACTTCGGTTCAACACAAACAGCGGGTGTTGAAAAATCTGTTTGTTGTCGACTTGACACTATTTTATTGACTTGAAAAGAACAAATAATAAGCATAGGAACACGCTTTTGTAGAGCATACGAGGATCGGCTAATAAGTCCATTACACTGATATGGCGCCACTGTGCCTGTTTGACGGATAGCATGATATAGTTTAACTCTAGACCAGCTTGTATCCATAGCTACAGGTCAATAGCTCGTTTAGTTTTTGAATGACAGCATTTTAAACGAGACAAGTCTAGAGGTTTCACGAAAATGGAGGATTTGGGAAAATGAGCAGTGATTAAATACTTCCATTTGAAAGGCTTAACTCCTAAAGAAATAAAGGAAGAAATGAACAGTACATTGAAAGACTCTGCTCCTTCATATAAAATGATTAAAAGGTGGGTTACAGAGTTTAACATAAGACGTACGAGTACTAGTGATAAGCCTCGCTCTGGACACCCTGTGGAAGTCACAACTCCAGAGATCATTGAAAAAATTCCTCGTTTAGTACTGGAAGACCGCAGATTAAAGTTGTTCGAGATAGCAGAGGCTGCAAATGTATCAAAAGAACATGCAGGTAATAGTTTAAGTAATATATTGAGATTTCACAGTTCTGTGCAAGATGGGTGCCGCTTTTGTTGACACCTGATCAAAAGTTGCGAAGAAAAACTGTTTCTGTTAAGAATTTCGAGCTCTACCGTAAAAATCCTAGTGAATTTTTGAGACGGCTTATTATCATGGAAAATAATGAAATGTGTAGTGTTTAGGTGCAGGCGGTGCCACTAATGATACATGAGATGAAGATGGAGCACCGGTGGAATGAGATGGCGGGGGAAACCGGAGGTCCCGGAGAAAACCCGTCCCAGCGCCGTGTTGTCCACCACAATCTCACTTTGCGGTCACCTGGGATCGAACCCGGGCCGCCTTTGTAAGAGCCAAGCGGTCTAACCACTAAGCCACGGCGCGGCCCTATTATCATGGATGAAACTTGGATACATTACTACACTCCAGAAAGTAAATTACAGTCAAAACAGTGGATTGCGTCAGGTGAAGCAACTCCAAAAAAAGGCAAAGTCAATTTTGTCAGCTAACAAGGTTATGGCGAGTGTTTTCTGGGATGCACAAGGAATTGTTTTTACTGATTACTTGGAAAAGGGTAAAAGTATCACTGGTGACTACTACGAAAGCTTACTGCAACGTTTGAGTGATAAGGTGAAAAGAAGAAGACTTCATTTGACAAAGAAAAATATCTTGTTTCTTCATGACAATGCTCCGGCCCAACGTTCAGTCATTGCAATGGGAGAAATGAGCGAGTTAAAGTTAGAATTGCTTAAACATCCACCCTAATTGCCAGATTTAGCACCTAGTGACTACCATCTGTTCCCGAACATCAAAGCATTTCTTTGAGGACGAAGATTTCACAGCAACGAGGAGGTCATTGATGCCGTAAACAGCTATTTTGAGGACCATGGTAAATCGCACTACAGAGAGTTGAAGTAAATTAAAACACCGATATGACAAATGTATTTAGCCTTTCCGGAACTTATATTGAGAAATAAAGAAAGGAATTTTATTTTTTTTTTTATTGTGAGCTCCGAGACTTATCAGCGGACTCTCGTATAAATTTCTATAAAATATCATAAAACACATTACCAAAACGTTGACTTTGTACGCAAAACTTTCACTTAAAGAAAGAAAAAAGAGAGGTCAGGACTTAAGGACTAAACCATTGTGTCAGTAAACCTGCTAGGAAAACAATACAGGTAGAGTTAAGGAATATGTTTGTAGACAGATGTAGCAATCGGCTAGATATTGTTGGGAAAATAAGTAGCAGCGCGACACAAAGGCAATTAAGAGTTCACTCGTTACAACAACGCGGCCTTATTAAAGTTGCCAATTAACAGATTACCAGATAACTCTTCACGGTGCATAAGCATGAGACTGTAATTACCTTAACCTTATTAATATAAATGTACCAGTGCTGTACTCTGAAAACTAATTAAGACTCACATACATTTCGTAAAGTAATAATTCAACGGATTTTATTGTAAGCCTACTTTCCTTAATACCACAGTAGGTAAGTGAAGTTACAAACCATTACGTCACTGAAGCTCTTTGACATACAAAAGAAACTGTTTGAAAGATAACGTGCTTGTGGTACAACAGCTCCTTGCAAACTCGTGGTATAAATATTTATAATTCCTTCTACCTCATCACCTCCCTATAATACAGTTCAGTTCAAGATTGCTACTATTAGAACATTAACTTGAAGAAAGAATATTCAAATTAAAGGAAATTAATTGTTCTCTCAAACTCGCTGTGTGTAGGACACACTATGAAAGGGTAGAGCCAGACAGAAAAATTCAATGCCATAGCCGGGATTTGAACCAGAGATCTTCTGGTTGCTCTAACCATTTGAGCTACTATGGCCAACGTGCCAACATGACATTAAATTCAGGTCATCCAGGCTATGGCATGGAATTTTTCAGTTTGGCTCTACCCTTTCATAATGCGTCCTACACACGGCTTGTGTGAGAGAACAATTAATTTCCATTAATTGTACCTAATAGTGATCCGAACTACAAAGCCCGGGCCCTAACGTACTTACAGCATAGTAAGTCGCCATTAAGGTAGTTGTCTCATGGGTTTATGAGAACTCCCAGTGGTTTACCGGGAGAAACACAAGTCAGTTGGAGAAGTTAATGTCATGTTGGCACGTTGGCCATAGTAGCTCAAATGGTTAGAGCGGCTGGACGGCAACCAGAAGATCCGTGGTTCAAATCCCGGCTATGGCATGGAATTCAAATTAAAGTTATTTGACATTAAGTGTGGCGTGTCAGAGATTTAACTTAATTGTTTGTAAAGAGAGGTATTTAATTCTCAATTTACAATATCAGACAAAATGGTCATTAATACTGAAGGAAGTTGGATAGCAAGAATTGCGACCGGAGCTTGGAAACAGTAACCTCTAAATGTTTAATGACCTCTTCATATTGTTTGTGAAATAGTCCTGTTTCGATATTCTGCTGCGTTGCTGCGGTTCTTAACCACAAAACTGCCCAGAAGCACAGAGTAGCGTCAGCCAACCGAATTCTCTGTAACGGTAGCGAGCGAGTTTTACTTGCTCAAGCTGATCGAGAATATACTAAGAGAGAGGCAGGCAAAGGAAACGACGAAATTTGTGCTGGAGTAAGGGAATGTATGTTTTTACTTTTAATTATGTAGTTATACGACAAAAGACTTGCCTTTCCGTCCCCTCTCCTTGTCAACAAATCACCGAAATGGTGTTACGTCATACGCAGTTGTAATGGAACGGCGCAAGAGAAGAAAACATTATGCTTGATATGGGGAATTCGAAAGACCGAAATTAAATCATAACCGTAACATCCTTTGCTCTAATAGGAAGATTACACAACATAACTATGCTTCAATTTGTATAATACTCATTTGCTGTTTATGTGGCACAATAAGAATAAACAACAATTGCTCCGTTGCACAGTTGGAAGTTCCTTCGTCTGACATGGTGAGGTCTGTGATTATGCGTTTCAAATTCTTCAGGCATACGTTTCGCAGTGTCGCGCAGTTTTTTTTTCCCTTCTTCTCGTGTCTATTCTTAATTCAATGTTCAGTGATTTCGATACAGGACATTATGTTGTCGCTCTCATCCACATCAGGCCTGGCGAACAGCAAGTTTCAAGATGTCAAGGTATTTGCTACTTCCCCTCTTTTCATAAACATCAAAGCGAAAAACCGTGCCACCTAATGCGTGCGCGCGTCTGTATACACGGTGTGTATGTGCGCGCGCGTGCGTGTGCGTGCGCCCGCCCTCTAGTAGCTACTAGAGGTATAGTATAGCAACGCAAAGAAAATCCCTGTAAGGAATGTGCTGTGGGACAAGGACAGCGAATGTGTGTGGCAGAGAACGTCTGCTATACAAGGAGCAGACCGTTAAAAAACATGCGCCCTATTTACTCTGTACATTAAAACCGAGAAGATTCATTCACAAAAGTAGAAGCCGTCAGAATGTTTTTGAATGGTCTGTAACTGAACTGACATGGGGTGTCATAAACCTGTCTAGGAAGGGTGTGGGGACCTTCGGCCACCCCGCTGAGTCTCGTCCCTTGGAGACTTACTCTCCTGTGGAGGAGTATACGGAGGGGAGGGACCATTCTGTCTAACCTTCGGAAATCTCTTCCCCAGGCCTAAATTTCGTTATAAAATTTACCATTCAGATTTATTTCGAAAATTTAGTATTAGCTGGTTGCTTGACAGGAATTACGACTTCCGCTAAACTCTCCTGCTGAAGGTTTCCTTTAATGTCTAGATGCTGGCTGAAAATTAATTCATAAAGTGATTATAATCGTTATATGTGAGCATAATTTTAGCGAAAACTTTGGTATGGAGAAAAAAGCGAAATCAGAAACCACACCAAATTGTGACGTGTGCAAATGAACAAAAGAAGAAGACATTTTAATAGAAACAATCAAGTAGCTTGAGATATAAATCAGTAGGCATACAAATAAAACAATATTGGTTTTAGGAACCTGTTTATATAAAAAAATTAATTCATACATTATTTTTGGGAAAAATGTTAGCAACTATATATAATACTTATTTGTGATCTATGCTGTTAAACGTTCTGCTTTCCAACCGAGAAATGAAATGAGAACATTTCTATGTGTTTGAGAAGGGCAAAACTGTGTCTCAATTTTCCGCTTAACTCTGTCGCTCAAAATCTTGAAAACTTCCGTATTCGTGGTACGCTTGTCTGTCATTTTTCACCTAAGAAGGGGCAACTCTTACTCATGTCCCGTTATAACCTTCGTTTCGTTACTATATTGTATGGTTAGTAAAGAGAACCGCCTCGTTAGCGTAGATGGTGGCGTGTCTGCATCCCGTTCAAGAGGTCCCTAGTTCGAATCTCGGTCAGGGTAAGTTACCTGGATAGGGGTTTTCCGGGGTTTTCCCTTATCCTGAAAGGCGAATGTCGGGTAGCTCTAAGCTCCATGGACCCCGGACTCATTTGAGCATCACTTCACTCATTTTATTCATCATCGGATATGACTTAACGTTGAAGGACGTAAATTACAAAAAAGAAAATGAGAACCACATTTACGTTTACTTCTTTTTCTTGAAAAATGCTTATATAATGCTGCAACAATAACTTTTCAGTTGAAAAATATAGGGGTTGCGGTAGAGAGTAGTGAAATAGTATGTAGATTTATGAAATAATACATAGAGTTATATTTTCTTGTAATGATTCAAATATTTGATTTTCAGCATTTACAAACTAGTCTGATATGCATTTGAAGCTCAATAACATTTCACTACTCAGATGTAAACTTGTGTGTTTCTTGGTACGCCTTCCTAATGAACTGAACAGTGTCCTCTATAGTAGAGGATTTTCTTTCATAAAACGTATCTTTTAAACCATTCCTAAGAGAGAATTTCATATAAGTGAGATCCAGTGGTGGCATTTGAGAGGATTTTCTTCGTCCTATTCCCTTATTTGTAAATTGTGCGGCATAAGTCACACAACATTCATGCTTAGTGTTCACGGGACCTGCATGATGAAAATATAGCTCATTCTCATGCTTTTCCACACGCTAATTGCTATAATTGCACACCTAGCATGTAGCCACTTTTGCCCATCTCTGTACTTATATGATTAACGTCATCATTTGGGTACCTCAAAATAAGCTCGATTTCTAAAACTAAGTAATCTTATGTTCCAGATTTTATTGTGCAGTGAAATGCACTAAGAACAGCTTTTACACTACTTCACTTGATAGTCTAGATGTCGCTAAATTTTTGAGGTATGTGTGTGCTTTTCTTTATTTCGCCCAAAATAAGCCATGCGTGTGTTCCTGGTATCCTAAATGCATATTAAGATTGTAGTACACAAGCAAATGGGGTGGTAAAATGTTTATCCCAATTTTCGTGAACTTTATACTTTGATAATTTTCCTAGCAATTTCTTGCCTAAACATGATGTCGGTGTGCTCGGAAGTGAGCCTTACGGTCAAGCTGTGTTTATTCTCCAGATGCTTTTAACTGCATAAAACAAATGACATTGAGGATAAAGGTTTCTAAACAGAGGACAGTTATACAGCTTGTAAGGAAGTCATATTGTCATATCCGCGATGGCGGAACTACCGTGGAGGAGTTGAGTGTGGGTGTGACAACTGCCCCATCTTTGTTGTCTACCATACTGACTGGAGGGACAGGAGAGGCGCGCTTTCCATGGGCAGTCACTAGTCCAAGTCAGGAAGAAATCAGGAAGCCAGGAGCGAGCTGTGTTGTTACTGCGCAAACAGCGTTCCAGATTGTTCCAGTTACGTAATTCCAGAATATTCTATCCAGAATATTCCAGAATATCACCAGAAGCTTCTTGCCGCGCCCGGCACACTCTATAAGGCCGATGCGAAGCCTAGCACTGAGTTTGCAAGTTTTTCGAGTTTCACTGTCAATCAATTGAGTTGAGTTGACCAATGTAACTCCGTGGTGCAATGAAGTAGTTCACGAGTCAAGTGAGTCGGTCAGTTCAGTGGTGTGAGTTGACAGAGTAGCGTAGAGAGGTGTATCGGTCACTGCGGTCAGTGTGAAAATGTAGTGAAGCAGTTCACAAGCGGATATTGGAGTTATGTTCAAAGTCGGCGTGCAGCTCCATGTAAGAGGTAAACCCGTGTGTACGTCAGAGGGATTACTAGCAGCACAAGTTGGTGCGTACAACAAAGACATAAATAAACGTTAAAGAGACATATTGAAGCTGTACATTTGCGTAAAAGGGAAAGCGAAGGTAAGTTAGCATTGAGCCAACGGTTTTAGTGAAAATTAGAAAGGAGTGTAAGGTGAACTTCATTTATGTCTTGTTTTTGTCACAGCATTAAGGTGGCCTTTCAACCGTTAGAGTATAACATTCAGCGAATAATATCGGGGTAATTTATTGGCAGTAACTCTAATCTATTTAATTTTAATGAAATTATAAGAAAATTAAAATTAATCAGAAAAATCATATCAGAATTATAACTCTTAACAGATATTAATATACGCAAACTAATACCTGGAATTCTAAATAAGTTTTGAAAAAAGTCTTAAACTTTGGGAAGATAACACATTGCATCATAATAAAGTAATATGAAAACAAGACAACATCCTTAAATAATTTGTAGGAAATAATATGTTTATTGATCATTCTCTTCAATGACATTTCCAGAAACGTCTATAGCTATCTACTATTTGATGCAGCTACAAGCAACGCTCATCTCAAGCTAGCTAATTTATTTCATATTTTAACTTTATGCTGAAGAATACGTATTGCTTGGACTCAAAAATTACATATCGAGATTTCACATTGTTTTGATGTTTTCCTTTATTTAAAACTGCAGTTTTAGAGCACAGTTCCCTCGCATGCGCGTCCATTTGTCAAGTGTGTGCCAATGAAGTCAAGAACGAGAAGTGGAATAAATGCCAAATTTCACGCTTCATGTGTGGCTTTTTTTTTTCCCTCGAGAAAGTCAACTATTCACTTATGGCTGTTTAAATTTTAGTTTTACAGAAATAGGCCATAATGTTGTGACTTAAATGTAAGTTATGTTTAAGATATGTCATGCAAATGAACTGTGTTTAAAAATTTCCATGAACGATCTGTGAAATTCATTCATTTTTACTGAATTTTATACAACTTGGAATCTGTAAAAGGAGAATTAAAAAAGTGGAGTAAAAGTACAAACATATTCAAATTTGGAATATATATATATATATATATATAGGTTGTTTCGGAGATGTTCGTTACTATATATTATGTTTTCGCGGATTGACATTTATGTGAAATAATGAAATGTGTAGTGTTTAACGCCCGCTTTTACTACATATGGCACCGCAGGCGGTGACACTGATGATGCATGAGATGAAGATGGAGCACCGGTGGAATGAGATGACGGGGGAAACCGGAGGTCCAGGAGAAAACCCGCCCCAACGCCGTGTTGTCCATCACAAATCTCACTTTGCGGTCACCTGGGATCGAACCCGGGCTTCCTTGGTGAGAGCCAAGCGGTCTAACCACTGAGCCACGACGTGGCCGACATTTATGTTATCTTAGTATGTTTAATGATATAATTTCAATGATATTTACGAGGGAGGTCCAGAAAGTAACCTCTGTTTGGAAATATAAATTAAACCAGTTGAGATTATTATATCTGAAAACTACAACATTTCTTCTACTTTTCCACATATTCTCCGGACAAATTCAAGCACTTGTCATGCATTTTGTCTTTGAAATACCCTCTACAGAAAACTCTGCCGCCTATGAACGTAGCCAACTCGACACGGCGTGATAAAACTCTTCGTCATTTGGCGAAGCGCTGAGATGCAAGTCACCGTTCCATGTATGGGAACAGATAAAAATCACTGGGAGCTAAGTCCGGGTTGTAGGGGGGATGGTCAAAAACGTATCATTTGAAACTGGCCAAAAATTCATTTGTTTTTCAACGTGTGTACGGGAGAGCGTCACAGAATCAGATGTCAAAAGACCACGATGCTTGTTTTGGATTGTCCTTCTTAGTATGTTCAACGTTTCACAGTAGGCTTCATAATTTGACATTCGTTCGAAGTTCCATAAAATTAACGAGTAAGATGCCCTTGGCATCCCGAAAACCTGTAGCCATGACTTTCTTTGCAGACAAAGTTTGACGGTTTTCTTTGGCTTGCTTGGAAAAACGGTATTTCCCCATTGCATTGACCGCCGTTTTGTCTCAACATTCACGTAGGCCACCTAAATCTCATCGCCGGTAACAATTCTGTTCAAAAATGCTTCTCCTTCAGTGCCATACCGAGAAAGGAAGTCTATGCCAGAGCTCATTCTTTTGGTTTGTCGTCGGTCAGCAGTTTTCGTACCCAACGAGCTCAAAACTTGCGAAAGCCCAGCTGTTTGGTCATTATCTGGTGCAATAAGCTCCGAGAAATTTCGGGAAAATTATCGGAAAATTCCGTTATCGTGAACTGACAGCTCTCACGAATGTTTTCATCCATTTTGTTCACCAGGCCATCACTAAATATAGGCCTACCACTCCTTTTTCTTCATAAATGTTTGTTCTTCAATTTTTGAATCTTACCCATTGTCGGACAACACCTTTACTTATCATGTTAGCACCAATACACAATGAATTTCGGCTGCTGAGTGATGTTTTTCCAAAAGCAACTTTATAGCATCGCGCACTCACACTTGGCGGGATTTTCTATTGTGGCGTTCACATTTTGAGGCTATATCTAGCAAAAGATGCTCTCTCTTGGATAGCTAAAATCGCACTGAGCACTGCGCACGCTGTAGATGACGACGCTACCCCCACAACCTCTTGCGCTATGCACAAACGGCGGTTACTTTCTGGACCGCCCTCGTATATGAGTGCATTAGTACAAAAGTTGACAAGATATAAACAATTATGTTTCGTTTTAGAATGTCTAGCAACCAAGTTCGAATTGCCTATTTGAAACAGTTTCTAAGCAAACATTTATGGGACTAAGGCTAAGAGCGTAGAAAAATGAACTTATAAATAGTATGCTGTATAAAGAATGTACGTTATTTAGTTTTTTACTCAGGAAGTCGTGAGAGGCTATACCTAGGAGTTTTAAAAATCATGTCTTAATTGTATATTATTGAAGGACGGTTATATCAGCTATTTATTTCATAAATTGCAATGAAGTTGAACTTATCTGACACATTATCTGTTCATTTTATGTTCTCTAAATCAAGAGGTTAGTTTTCTGATCCTTGCTAGGACCATAAACTTTTACTTTCTCTACCATTCGTATAGGCTATTATAATCACCTCTAAGGAGGAATGGGTGAAGCCCGCAGGGGACTATAGGGCGCCTACAGAGAAGTCGTTAACACTTCCTGATTAGAAAACCCAACCACCGCCGAAGCCACTTAGGGTGGCCAATGAGCGACCTGTACAACCTAAACAACCCTTTGATGTCCTCGTGAAATGATCGTTTGTAACTACGACATCTGTCCACCACTGCCTCGCACTGTGAAATCTGAAAACAAAATTCAAACCTCTGAAGGAAACGAAATGAAAGAGAGGAAGACGTGGTAGAGGAGAAACTACCTCAGCGTTGAACTACCGACCAGGAAAACCACAAAAATCCAATGTGAAGGTTCAGAGTACGGTCACCGCGAGTTGGAAGCAAACCTCGCACATTACCACGCACCTATTTCTCGCTTGCGCAGGTTGGTAGACGAGGTATTGCATTCCATCCAAAAACAAAACATCGCGATTTCTCAGAAAGTGCAAAATTGTGGATTCCTAACCAACCAAAAAACAATTTTAAAGAACATTCTCTACTGTCTCTTAAGTCTTTTGTATTATAAATACATTTTTATAAGTTTATAAGCTGCTAAACCATAAACAATATACTTTAAGAAGAATGCAGAGCTCATTCAAATATAATATTTATGTCAGCACCATTTTAAGTTTTCCCAGGTGAAATGTCATAGAGCACCTATAGCGAATCTACGAAAGTGTGGGATTCACATTTTTCGCGCATGGATTCATAAATTAGTAGTAACAAAAAAGTTACTACAAACGGGCAGCTGTGCTTTGTTTTGCAGGTCAGTATTAGCTTTATTTGAGATTCTTTTGAACCGAAAAATTATCGTAACATAAGATGAATAGAAGAATCCCTTTTTATACGAATGTTACAATATATGCTGAAATGCGTGAAGTTATAATGGGTAGAATAAGGCATGTGAATATCTTACATAAGCCTTTGTTTAACTACAACCATCCATAGAATCTGAAAATGTAATTCTGACAGTTTTTCACAGCACCATAAATATAAGCCTAGCAAAATAAGATGTGTAACATTCACATGCTTGCTTTACCCATTATCATTTATTTGTTTATCCCATCTATAAACTACTCTTACAAAGACTTATTTTTCGATCTATTTTATGTTAATCTAAATAAATGCTTGCAGAAAGGCTTTGTACATTTCATGAGAGAACGTAAGCTTATACAGCCAGAGTCAATATAACTGGAAGTTATTTTGGGACTGCTTATGCCGTGATTTGCCGTTATTTGTCTCAGACGTTTCGTCAACACCTACGGCAGACATCTTCAGTGCGGTAGTTGAACTCTCTTCGGAGAAGGTGTTGCGTCAGAAATGTTGACTGTCCATGCTGCTATATTTATACTGAGCATAGAACACTTACAACACACTTGTACTTTTAGAAGTGAAACTCCCGGATAATTACTGGCAACACGGGCGATCGTGACGCGAATAGTAAACAACTACGGAACCAAATTATCAAAACTCACGCTCCCAAATGTTCACGTTGCGGTAGCTACTAGATACAGCTCTATTTTTCATGCCTGCCTAGCTGTCTACCTCAACTAATCGTATGTTTTAATACATATCGCTACTGACAGCACAAAAAGTTAAGTTGCGTGAGCTTCAGTAATCGTGATGACATCTGAGCTATTATTGAAGAATTGACTACAACTCACATAAAACATCTTATCATTGTCGCCATAGCAATAGTATATTAGACAGCTAGGCTAGTATGAAAAGAGAAACACACACACACACACACACACACACACACACACACACACACACACACACACACACACACACACACACACACACACACACACACACACACACACACACCGTTATAGTGCTTCATAAATTGTTTCATTTAATACTGATGGATTTTGTAATGGTTGCTGTTCAGTTAATTGTTCACAGCAATACTTTTATATATAAAACGTAATTATACCACATCGAATCTCAAATTTTGAGACTGGAAGTAAAGTACAAGCATCTTACAATAACTTATTGTGCATGCTTCATAGTAACATTTTCTGTGCATAAGCTTTGAGTGAACTTTCAACCAACTAACAATACGCTGTGGAATTTCATAGGAAAATGGAAAGAGTAACACGCGTTTAACACTTCTATTTATTCCTTCTACTGTTCGAATAGCACAAAATTTTACATATTTGTATAATCGCGCTGCTGGAATGGTTACCATGGATTTATATTTGGTAATAGATACCTCTCAGATAACGCTCTGATTACTCCACGTGGAGTGAACATATATCTGTCATTTGTGATTCCTGCGAATTCCATTGGCTGTAGTGATGCGTTCATTGGTGCTTAGCCCACGACCAGGAAGCGGCGGCAGTTCCCCCTCTCACTCTTACAAGAATAATCAGCGTGTTATCTGTGAGGTATTACCAAAGATAAATCCATGGTTACGGTTCGAGCAGCATGACAATACTACTAACATGAATAATTGTATTCCACTGCTTACAACGAAACTTTTGCAAACATTACACACAACACTGCAGCTATTGCTACATATGACGAAAGCTTTCTCATTCACTAGATCGATTATTACCAATGCAACAAATGTCATTAGTAACAGTATCCTTCATTTATCTCTTTCACTGCTATTTCACTTTGTGCTCGGACTTGAAGCACCAGCCCTGGGCATTACAGCTTGTTAATATCTACAACTATATGCTTACATTCACAGGAATACTTTAACTCCAACTTGCCACTGTGCGTTTCCTAGAAGCAAATAAAAATACATTTCAATATGTAGCAGCATTTATATCCAGCTGCATCTTGTTAGACAATTATAAATTAATTATAACCAATTTCAGTAATTGTAAATAGAAAACAATCCATGTTCTGCTAAAGGTAGCAGGTTTGCAATCTTATAGCTCTTGTGAGAACTTTACCCTACACATGGGATTTGTGACGAAAAATTAATTAACATAGATTGATCTTATTGTGGTTAACTTTATAGCTAACCAAGAGTAAGTTACCTTTGAGACACATTATCTCAAAATAAATTTGAGAACTGGTTTACTGAAAAAAGTGCCAGTTGAAGAGTTTAATGTTGTATCGACATGTTACCATGAAGCTCAGTTAGTTATAGCAATATGGAACTTTAGTTTGAATCCTGGTTATGTCATTGAATTTTTCATTCTGATTTTATCTTTCTAAGCTAAGTCATGACATGTGTAGAAAACAATTACTTTTCAGGCGTCATTTTTAATTTTATTACTTGAACATCTTGTGTGTTTATGAAGAATGAAACAAATTATTTTAACCATTTACTTTATGGAATAGATATTCACAATTGACCAATGTAATTGACAGCCCATGTCGGTTTGAGCAGAACATAATGGACTACTATTTAAATCCTTTCAGTGTGACTTACAGGTTTTGTAACTTTCTAAAATAACACGAAGGCTGTGTTATATTATTATATCGCACAACAATAATAATAAACACTTGTATCATGTCTTTTATTTATATGATTTATTAAAAGCCTGATTGGATAACACTGGGGAACAAAAAAAATTATTTTTATATACCCGAAACAAAATAGGCAAATTCTTATGTAAACTGATCTGCTGATTCCAAAAATGCCCCTCAAAATGCTGTATCACGTAACGTTTTTTAGGTATTCATAATTTTTTATGAAAACTTACAGAAAGGTGATGTGATAAGTCATATTTGATTAATTGAAAATAATAGGTATTTTATTGCCAAATAACATTGAAAATAATAATAATTATTAATTATTATTAAAATAAGCACAAGATAATGATGAAAACCAATACCAGAATTATCTCTGAAGTGTTTCACTGTTGATTTTTTTTTTTTTTTTTTTTTTTGTATTGACTCTCCCGTTTGAAGAACCAACAATAGTCTCCGAACATGGCTGAATCCCAGCGATACCCTGGTAACGTCTTTCCATCTCAGAAATGTCCTGGTGAAAACGCTCACCTTGCTCATCACTTACAGTTCCTAGGTTTGTAGGGAAACTAATCAAGGAGAGAGTGCAAAAAGTGGATTTTAAGTGACATACGGCAACCCATTTATTTGTAGCTCCTTAATAGTTCTGAGACTAAAGTTTCATACTTTTCTTCTTTGTTATTGCCCAGGAAGCCTTCCACCACTGATTTAAATGATTTCCATGCTGCCAGTTCAACACTTTTACGCTTTGATTAAAAAACACTGTCTTTAAGAAGTAGTCTTATTTGAGGACTGACAAATACACCTTCCTTCAATTTAGATTCACTTATTTTGGGAAAGATACTTCTTAAATACTCAAATGCACTTCCACTTTTGTCCAAACCTTTAACAAAATTTTTCATTAACTTGAGCTTTATGTGAAGTGGGGGGAGAAGAACTTTGTTTGGGTCTACTGGAGGCACATACTTAACATTGCTTGCTCCAGGGGTATAGTCTTCCCTTTTCCCCCACTCTTTCACTATAAAATGCTTGTCAGTTGCCCTACTGTCCCATAAGCACAAAAAACAACAATATTTTGTGAAACCTACCTGCAGTCCTGTTAGCAATGCAACTACCTTGAGGTCACTACACATTTCCCAGCCATGGTTTTGATAACTAATAGCATCTAAAATTATGAACATGGAATCGTATGTCTCCTTCATTCCTATGGCATGAAATAAAGGTATTGAAGGCATTAAATTGCCATTATGAAGCAACACTGCCTTTAAGCTGTATTTAGAAGAGTCAAAGGCTATTATTTTAAATTAAGTCAATATGAGTTGGTATCATACCTCATTTCTGTAATGTTATATAAAAGAATAGAAATATCTCAAAAACGTTACGTGATACAGCATTTTCAGGGGCATTTTTGGAATCAGCGAGTCATCTTGCATAAGAATTAGCATATTTTGTTTCGGGTACAAAAAAGTGTTCCCTATTGTAAATAGTTTTAGGAAATATCACTTCTGATTTCGAAATTTTTCAAGAGCGCGATTATCATGTTTAACAGGTAGGCATTGAAACATGTAGCTAGCTGCCAACACACGTTTTTTGTCCGGCACATATATGTAAATTTGGTTTGGTTTTGTAAATAGAGACACCGAACCTTTAAAGACAATATATATAATTTACTTGAGAAACAGTTGTGTTACATATGACAGTTGTATATTGATAGGAAAAATGGGCAATGAGAAGCATAATTTCCATTATCCACGAGTAATCTCTAGGCAGTTGCATCACATCATCGTTTCTTATGCGATTCTGTTATTTCCATGTTTGCTTATTAATTTAACATAATTTAAAATTAGTGAAGTGATAATAGTTACCAGAACTGAAAAATATGAGGAAATGGTGTTAATGTACATATGCATGAAGTAGCTGGGCAGGCAACTGACTGAAACTCGCTCCAAAAACCCTGAGGTGAAAAGAATCAGAGGAACTAACCAAGCAGAGTTTAATTATATCGTGTTTTATTAATAAAGTAAGAAGGGAGTAATGTAAATACTGGTATTCAAATATCAGAAAACTATATACCTACACTTGAACTTAAAAATTACAGTTAATCGTGTTTTGAAGTCATTCCTGACAACATTATTGGCCAAACTGGGAATATAAATGTCATCAATGAGTTGTTGGGAAGATAAATGAATGCGTAAATTTTCTTCATATTTCACAAGAGACATCTTTGAGACATGAAACGAACAAAATACGGTTATATAAATAAGAAAAATACACTCAACGTCATGCCCGGGATTCAAATCATGAATGTTCAACTCACAATACCATCTTATTCATTTTTCTGTTCACTATTATTTATTTTCAAAAGATTTTTACAAGTGATTCATTATTCACTTCATTTATCTAGTTCATATTTATCGTAATAAATGTGACTTAAGAGGCTGCAGTACATTAAAAGCACTTGTCAACATCGTATACTGGGCTGGAGAAATTCAAATGTAATAACCACGAGCAATATTAATCAGATTAACTAAGGTATTGCATAAGGAGGAGGTGTTACCACTTGGGAATCCCGTAACCCACCTATTGCCCGTCCGCTCTACTTATGTGATTTTTTTCATAGCAGAATCACGACAACACACCATGTTCACTATGCTGCGCATGCTGGGGGATGAGAGTTCCAACGTATGGGAGGATATAAAATCCGCTAGTATGAGTTTTTGTTACACAGTTACTACATTTATGCTCTGTCGCTTCGCAGTTGCAACATTACACTGCTATTATAAAAGACATATCTTGGCTACGCTTTGCGGCTTAGCCCTAAGTCACACGTTATTTGCGTTTATTAAGACTCATATTAGTAGTTCTGCTTTTGTGGCATAGCAAAAAGTGTAAACAAATGAGACAGTGGATGGTGCAAGCATTGAATTATCTCTGGCCAAGCTAAAGCTCTCAACCAAACAAAACATTATTTATCCTCTACTTGCAAGCCATTGGATTCTTCACTAAAACCAATATATACAAGGTGGCCCAAGCGCCCCGTCTTTCAGGTAAGCAGGTATCGCTTTGTGCTTTAGAACAGTTGCAGAACACGATGGGGTAAATCCAATTAAAAGGACTTCAGTGGCGTGATCGAATTTTGTTCTCCAACAAGCGTTTTTTCTTCTTCATCATGCTACTATGTATGAAATTTAGTTAGTACAGTACAATTCAGAACAATATTACTGTTACAGTAAGAAACTCTTAAAGACTTAATCCCTTTTATCTATCTATTTATGTTCCAAAAATAAATAACATACCTTTAGATTAATAGTCTCCATTCGGGATTTAAACCAAAAGTTGAAAAGAACGTAAATCGTAGGTGTATCCTATTTTGCAAGATTGGCTGAAAATTAATTCAATTATCATTAATCATTATAATACAAAATATTAGCACTAACAATAGTTTATGACACCAATGTAAAGTCTGCCTCTTTGCTACGAATTTCACTCAAATGAATATAAAATGCCGGTTATTATACAGAGTGTTCGTAAAGTTTTTGCACTCAGATGTTATTATTTTTTATGTAGATTTATTTCACCTACAAACTAACTGGGTATGCATATTTGAGCACACGCTTTTACATACCTGAAACCAATTTTGAATCCCATTTTTTAAAATTTTGCAGTCTCTGAGAACAATAAGTACACTGATATATCAACAAATCATCTTGCGCGCATAACTTTCGTGTCCTCCAGTTCACTGAAGCTCTTGAAAACAGTTACTATTTTTCTTAAAAACACACTGCACATGTTTCACAACACTTTCCATATTAATTTTCCACAGCAAGTGCTGAAAATGACCACAATTTTCTTGCAAACACAATTCCACTCGACGACGCATGTTCCGTGACACCTTTTTGTCTGGTGTTATTTCGGCAATAGAGTTAGAAATTGCTTCTTTGAGTCCTTCTAGTGAGTGTGGGTTGGCAATGTACACTTTTCCCCTTAAATAACCGCACAGAAAGAAATATGAAGAGGTAAGATCTGGGGAACATGTAGGCCATACATTTTGGGAGATGATTTGATTGCAGAAAAATCCTCTCAACATCTCCATGATCTCGTTTGCAGTATGACAACTGGCACCATCCGGCTGAAAGGAACTGTTACTTTCATCCTCTTCCAGTATCGCGATGAATTGCTGAACAATATCCCTGTAGACACCATCGATTGTTTCCTCAAAGGAAAAGGGCCCAGCAATCCTTCTTCTCGATAACGCACACCGAACACCGACTTTTTCTGAATGAAGTGGCTCTTATGAAAGACATGTACCAGTTACCTAAATTCTAGTGTTCTGAGAATTAATGTGGACATTAAAGAGGAAGAGTGGAAAGACAGTCTTATCCAGAATGTTCACATTGTTGCGCGTGAAGGAACGAAATCACTGGCAGTAATGGCGACGTTTCCCTAGACCGGGCGGCCGCAGTTTCTGGATGATTTTAACACCATACGGGTGCAGTTTGGCCACCTTAAGAGCTTTATGTGTGCAGCATTTGTTGTGCCAAACGTCTTACCAATTTTCGTAGGGAGGTAATAACCTACTGCTCAATATCATGAACGAAATCTTCTGTGACAAGCTTGGGTCTACCACTTCGTCGTCTATCATCCACGAAGCCTGTATCACGAAATCGGCGCACAAGTTCATAAACAGTACTTTTACCTGGTGTTGGATCATTTGGAAGCAGCCTTCTCCATCTCTCTAAACATCTTTCTTAGGACCTGAACTTAAAAGAAGCTTCCAGCATAGCAACATGCTGTACGCGCGTAGAAGTCATTGTCTCCGACTGCGATTCATGTGTCACTCCGAGCAACGCAACAACTACACTGGCCTAAATATAGCGCAAAGCCGTTCTTCAAGGTCACAGCTATCCGTAATGCAAAACTTGCCAACTGATCCAGTCAAATACCCCAGAGAACATTTTTCAAAGTTTGAATCCGGACTTTCCGAACGCTCTGTACATAAATATATTCAAGTAGAAATAACGCAGATATATGGTTACCTCTCTGGTTTGATCCTGGCGAAAATACATCGGACGGAAAACTTTCTTTACCAGAATCCAAAACGTGTTTATACTTGCCGCCTTCAGTTCATTACGTCATGCATTCCATAGTTTGAAGCAACAAATCAGAATTATCTCCTTTCGCACTCCAGTACGCTAGTGCTCCCCGTGTTCATGTGGCAAATTAGTACCTTGTGTTGCAGTTTTCCGTATATTAGTAATGTCAGAGGGATACCGAGAACGCTCTCCGTTACTTAGCCCGGATCCCGGACGGCTGAAGCGAGGGGTCTGGCTTCATCTATGGTGTTACTCGGAGGTACACCCCGGCACCAGAAGTACCAGTAGAGACCAACCCCGCCGTCTATTACAATGACACAAATGCTAGCGCAAATGCCATTTTCTACTATACCGCACGGGTGAATCCCCACAGTGGATAGGTACCGTGGCGTGTTAGCCTCCACCCGGGAGAACCCGGTGCCCTGCTCTTGACTCTTGGCTCCAGCCAGGCACTTAGGAACAGCCTGCACGCCACTTCCACCGACCATCATTCGCCAAAGTGGCACAAGGATTTGCGAGTGCAACTGCGATGTTGCAGGCTCCTACACAACACCTCTGTAACGCTACCAAATCAACTCCGACAAACCCAACAACTCCCAAACTCCAAGATGAGGAGAGGCTGTATACCTCTGAGGCCAGACCAGGACTTCGAAGCTTCGCCCTAGCGTGGTATACCCCCATTCCCACGAGCCATTTGAGGGACGATAAGACCAGTGACAGACTGTGCTCCATCGCACTCATTCCTCAAAAGATCACCACCCCTTGTTCTGCTCTACATCTCTGATATCCACTGGACTGGCTGCAGCAACTGCTGCTGAAGGGCCACGGCCAGAAAGAATGAACGTTTTTTCACGATTATATTCTTTCCACTCCCTTCTGGGTTTGAAAGTGGAAGGAAGAAAGCCTCGCTTTCGCCAGGTCATACTGCAATATGTAACCACAATGTTTTCTTATTTACAGTAGCCACAGTTGATTTTCTTTACTCCTATGTGAAATGGCTCCGCGCTAGCGTCCAAGGCTCGCATTTGGGAAGTTCCAGGTTCGATTTCCGTCGAGCACGCAGGTTAACCTTGGGTTTATCGTGGTTTTCCCTAACGGTAGGCTAATGATGGGGTATTTCTCGTCTACCAGCACTTTCTTTACTCACTTCACTTTTATTGCGTTTCTTTTCCATGTTTCAAGTGTGCTTCAATGTTTCGTGGCGTATGGAGGTGTCGAAGCAGATGACACAGAAGCTTACTCAAAGGGAACAGTACTAGGCGCGAATACAAAAGGGCTGCTTGTTCGACATGATATTCATCGCTGTTTCGAAGCAGCTTCTTTGGTGAGACAGGTCTTTGAGGCCTCAGCGCATCTGTATGGTCTGTGTACCTTTGACCTCTAGCCTACTGCTTCACCAGAGGCTTTTAGCCATAATAGATATATCTAGGACACATTTTGCGAGGTGTCCCCCTTTCTTGTACAACCTAGTACCGCCAGCACAAGTTCTCCGTTGACTGCCGGCCGTTCTCGCGCAATATAGAGAGGCCGTGAGTGGGTTCGGTTACAATTTAACTACCGTATATATTGGAAGCATATTCCAAGACAAATGTCCATAACAAGATTCACGAGAAGTACAGGTTTTGAATGTTACCCCACAAATGGTACTCTTAATATATCTCCTGCGATACATTCACCCGAATTTCTCTATCGGCGACAAATTCACATATATCGGCTATACTTTAAACTGTTCTTAATAACAAGGAATTGGATTAGAAGAAGGCATTCCATGCCGAGCCGACAACCAGGATGTTGCATATCAGACCGCTGGGAGGAAGGGATGAGATGAGCCCGTCCTATGGGCGTTCTGGAACCAAGGCTTGGGGAGTGGGAATCCCTAATATTGATGTTAGGGATCTATGTCAACTGTATGGGGTTCGACACCGGCCTTCCCCCACCAGGACAGGCGACTATTACGCAACCTATACGCCGAGACGTGCAGTGACGGTGCGTAAATTTCCACATGGCAGCGCCACACTCGCTCTACGCTAACACTTCAAACATTAAAAAGACGGACTGAAATGAAATGGAGGAGCAGGACATCGCGGAAAGTAAAGTGTAAAATCAGCAATGACCTAGTAACCAAGGAAAGCCATGAAAAACACCTTTAGTCAGATTGGTCGGTCGGAGATTGAACCCAGGACATTCAGAATGCGAAAGCCTAAAAATCTAATGCAATAAAGGTAATTTCAAAGACTTTTCACGAACATTCAAGGTATCCATTTCATTTCCTGTGTCAAATATATTAAACGTACAAAAGTTTAATCAAACCGTCTCGCTTTGAGAAAAGTAAAAGACAACTGTATTCATGAAAAGGATTGTTTGTGATACAGGATTCGTGTCATATCCTTGGAAGTCATTGAACTTAAATACCAAGTTTGGTATTTAACGACTTCTCATTTTTGAGTTACTTTGTTTTATCTCTCTCATATACACATACAAATACTTTCATACGGATTCTTTTTCTAAAGATGTTGGTTTTTTTTTGTGAGTATCGGGATTTTTGGATGCAATAGAATACTTTCGCTACTTATGTTAGTTAAGCCGAGTGGAACGGCTCATACGGTTTCGTTTGTGGTCCACATTCGGAAGACCCGGACACGATTCCGCTGGCCAACCTACCTGGCCCATGTTTCTTCGGGAGCTTTCGCGGATTGCCAGGTGAATGCCGGATAGGTTAATTCCATCCCCCAAATGTCCTGTCCCTCCATTTCATCTCCATTATCATTTCACATCATCTCTCATGTGGTGGTCTCTTTCAGGGTAGAAGTGTCGGCGGGTGTCTCGGCGTTGCATGGCAGGATGATATGCTCTGAGTGATCCACTTCCTCCTCCGGTAGATCGGTTGTCGGTCTCTGAATTGGTTGCTAGGACCGCTTCCGAACCACAGTGGACGGGAATATCTATTGTCCTAGCCTACCAGAGGAGGTTTCCATCTAAGTAAAAATGTAGGGGCCCTGCCCTCTGCACTGTCGTGGCTCCTTGGGTTGGCTTTCCCCGTCTCCCTTCACCCCATCCTTCCTCCCGGGGATGCCCCACTTGAGGACATAGGTACAAAAGATCAAGACTGGTCGCACTGCCGAATCCCCTCCGCAGTAATCCTAACCCTACACTAGTTAAAGCAGTTCGTGTACGAATATGCTATGTAGAATAACAAAAAAATAAAAACTAACACTAATACATTTCTAACTTTACTTAAATACAGTTTAAAGTTGACGGACGCACGCACACACACAAAAGATTTTTAAGAAAGCATTCCCACTGGAAGTTCTGTGCTACGAAAAGGAAGTTGTTTTCTATTCTCTCAAGAATGTCTAAAATTATTGACACACTTTTATTTTATCGCACACTAAAGTTCAGGACATACAATTGTAGACAGGAGATATCTATAATGAAAACATAGGAGATATTTTTGCTCTTTCTAACAGATTTAAGAAGGTAACATGACAGTTTCAGTGCTTTCAGAGTCTCCGTAACAAGTCATTTTACTTGCGAATATGCTTTATCACGATGTATTACAGCACTCTATAGATCTATACAAGTTTTTTCTGCTCTAAAACGAGGGATCATCTTAATCATCATTCTTTTCATTATTATTAGCGAATAGTTCTTTCTTTAAATAGACTGAGGTGTTCACACAGTGAAGCGAAACCAGCTCTTATGTGATTTGCTCCACATGGGGAAGATGTTCTAAGGTCTCTCCAGAGGTCCAGAGGTTGTCCTGGTCGGGCGGGGCAATTTTTCTTTTTCCCCGTCCGGGTGTCTTCTGCCGCAGTACCTAGCCGCTTTGCGGCTTAACCTGCGAAGTGAGTCAGGTATGGTTTTTATTGATCTGCTGGGGGTAGGTTGTAGTTTTGTTTAAAATTTTTGTTTGGATGCTCTTGAGTAATCTCAGAAGGCAGCAGCTTAGCGGTTTTATTGCGTTCTCCCATTGGGGGGGGGGGGGGGATCTGTTTAATGTTTTTGCCCCGTTTTGATTACGGGTGGTCTAACGCTTGAGCCATCAGGCGTAATATGAATTTTGGAGTTTATGGGCTTTTACCTTGGGTTAACCAAGGGGCTCCAAGACGTCCTTGGGGAGTTTATATGATGGCAAGCGTCTTTGCTCCCTCTGGTCATATCTGCCCAGGGAGTTCACCAAAGGGTTGCCATGGGTTTGGATTTTGTTGCACATTGATCATGCCCTCTCTCGAATGATATCGACAATGTACGGGATTTTTGAATGTTCATGAAGGATTTGGGCTGGGAATCTCCAGTCTGTATCGTATATCACTCTGAGCGCCCTGTTCTGCAGCGTCTGGAGTCTGACGAAAGTGGTATTTGCCACTGATCCCCAGATCTCACAGCCGCACAAAATCATGGGCGGGATGATCGCCCGATACAGCTGGAGTTTGAGACGGAGGGGCATGGTTGAACGGAATATTGGGTATAGGTTCCTGAGCGCGACGTGTCCAAGCTGGACTTTGCCTTTGACGTGCGGAGCGTAAGTTAATTTGCGGTCCAGCGTCACTCCGAGATACTTCGCCGTTTGCACCCATGGAATTCCACGGCGCCGTAAAACGAAGTTCTGCTGCAACCGGTTGGCTCTGGTTTTCGCCAGGAGAATTGCAGAACTCTTCTCCGGGTTAATAATGGATAAAGTTGGATATGAATCAATTCCTCCTGGAGAATCGGGGTAGTAACGAACTCTTCTCCAGCCGATGAAGGATGCTACGCCAGTAGACATAATACATGTGGTATACATTGAACCACTAATTAATTGGTGAGCATTACTTTAAATTAGAAACCAACGTAGAAACCAACGTATTCACGTTGTACGTCAATATTCCACAACAGTATGGAAAAAATTAATTTTGTAGTTTGTTCAAATGTACATATGCACATCTCTGCACCAATTTTATTTATGTTATGTATTTATTTTCTTATTCATTCATTTTGGTGTGTTTTATGTCCATAAATACAATATTTTACACAATAATATAGTATTAATTGGCATAATAAAATAGATGTGTACATTTTGAATTTTCTGAGATAGCTTTCTAAGTTCCTTTGTTTCCTATTTAATTTTATAAAGCTTTAAAAAATCTAGAGCAAATAAAAATATGAATGAATGAACGAATGAATGAACGAATGGACGAGTGGATGAAAGAATGTATGAATTCCTGTATTTCCTTAAATTGAACATAAGGCCTTCTGAACCACGCAACCTCCAGGGCTGTAGACAACGGGTTGAGGATCAGAGGTTTCCTGATCAGAGAGATTCCGGGATGATTGATCAGCCCAACGCCGGAAGTGAAGGCACGAGAAATGAAGTGATAGTAAAGATGATGACGGAGCAATCGGTGTAAAGCTGGCGGGGGCAAACCGGATGACCCGAGAAAACCCGTCCCAGCGCCACGTTTTCTATCACAAATCTTACTTTGCGATCGCCTGGGATCGAATCCGGGCCGCCTTGGTGTGAGTCAAGCAGTCTAACCACTCAACTATGGCGCGGCCCTAAATGAAAATATAGTTACCATTAAATGAACAGAATTGTTCATAACACTATCCTTTTTGAGAAATGTTTCTCTTGTTCGCAATGTTATACTTAAAGCAATACTACTTTGTGAAATTTTAATTTTCCGTTTTTTTAATTTTTTTAGCCCATGAAATAGTCATGCAACATAGAAGTTTCCATATTTGACCTATTTTCTAATAGTAGACTGATAGGAGTGAACAGAAGAATGCAGACACAGTAAGAGAATGCTGAGTAGAATATCTTCCTAACTTATTGAAGATATACTAAAACTTAACAGATCCCACAAATATACCTGATAACAGGAGCAATGACAGGACACTGTAAAATTGAGGAAACCTCTGCACATCTTTTTAAGTATACCACCAGTATACACTGTAGAAGAAGAAACTGCCTCTCATATTTAGTTGTCAAGTTTTAAGTAGGTATAGCTAAAACAGAAGAACATCTTCCTATAAAACATTTAATTAGTAACCTACCATCTCTTTTAAAAGAGACACGGTTATTTAACCATAAACAATAAAGATAGGAGACATTTTAATAAAACTATAAAGTTTCCTTGTTGAGGGCAAAACTCAACTCCTTCTTTACACAAGACTGTCGTCTTAGCATCTCCTATGTGCTTCAGCAGCAGACGTCAACCTAACGAAGTGGCACCGTGGTAACGTGTCCGACTCGCATCTGGGATGTTACGGGTTCGGTCCCCGTCTACCGCGCGCTGTGTCGGATTTTTCGTAGTTTGTCGTCGGCACTTAGGCTGAAGTGCTGGAGTGCTTGCTTTCATAGCACGATTCCCTTTCCATTGTGTTTTCTTCTTATTTTCCAGGTGTACTTTCAGCCTCTTCGTGAATGGTGGTGCCGGATAGAAGGCGCATATGCTTGCGCATTGTAAATAATGTTATCAGCGCTGGACGACATTGAATGTCATGATAAATAACTCGCAGTAATCGTTAGGGACTTACAGGACCTCCTGCACTTCACTTACTTCATCACTTCCTCCTAGAGATTGTTGGCCGCAACAAGTCTACGTAGGTAGCAATCCGCGTGTCTACCCTCTACCTGTAACATCATATGTCTTGAAACAGTTTCTGGCGAATATTTATGTTAACAAGAAGAACAAAAAAGCGGTGTTACCAATAAATTCCATGTAGAAAATCTATGAACATAGAGGATAATTTGTAGAGCTGGCTATTCATACCCAATCTATGATTTTTCTCGGATAAAGCTTTACATGTATGTCCATGATAGAATTGTTATTCATAATTCGTGTAGCGTTACAAACGTTGACACAAACATTGTATAAACCTATAAAGTACCTTTCCGTGTGATAACAAAATTCCAGTAATTAAAAATGCAGACTTGTATCTTAATATGCCGAGCGGAATGGCTCAGGTGGTTTCGTCTGTGACCCGCATTCGGGAGGCCCGGGTTCGATTCCCGTGTCCGACCTACCTGACCTTTGGGAATTTTCGGGGGTGTTCCCAGGTCTTTAGGTGAATGCTGGGTAGGTTAATTACATCCCCAGAATTTCCCCCATTATTTCATGCCATCTCTCATCTGGTGGTTTCTTTCAGGGCAGAAGTGTCGCTGGGAGTCTCGGCGGTGCATGGCGGGATGATATGCTTGGACTAAACACTTTCTACTCCAGCGGGATGGACTTCGATCTCCGAACCGGGCGGTATGTCAGTTGCACAAGCTTGCCTGCAGTATCCTGCTCTGGGGAGGTGGCCCCCGGACTCGTAACTGTTTCGGGGCCACGGCAGCTGGGATGACGATTGTTCTAAGCCCACCACCGGGGAGTTTCTATCTGGTAAGATCTAGGGACCTCGCCCTTACTACTGTTACTTTGTGGGTTCGTGAAATGAATAATCCGGGTTAGAAATAACAAAAATTGCACTTTATTTCCGTAGAAACACACTTCGTACACAGCAATCCAGAATTACGTCACATACACAATACAACTTGCAAGGTCATCGACAAAGCTCACCAGCTGTTCACGCATGCGAGTACAAGTAATGACTGACTAACTACTGTGGCGGGCAGCTGCCTTTTTATAGATTACTCACATTCCAGAAATTTCTCATACAATCGAGACGCGGCTAGAACAAAGAACGAAAACTCTCGAGAAATCCGTCACCTTCCCCACGCCGTTTTGGTGAGCTTTCATCTACACACTGTACGCCCGTGCTTTGAACTAGTCCCCGGCGCCGCCTCGATCAAAAATGGGATAGTGACAGTATTATGAATTCATACATGTGTTTCGCTATACTTATTATTTTATGCTTTTGCTGCTTTTATTTCACCTGAGTCACACTGAACAGTCACATCCACTGAAAATAAATATTACTGTGATAGTATTACATCAGTAAAGTGCCAGTATTATTAAAATGCTTATAAATTCTGTGGCAATGTACGCAGGTAGTGGTAATTCATTTATTTTACAGTTATTAAACACGTAACAGCAGGCTAGATAGTGAAGAATGAATTACGCTATACAGAGTGCTTGATTTAAGATCTGTTTACATGCTAATTACTGCACCGTTGAGAGGAAAAAGCTAAAATATGAACGCCTACCTTCTTTAGCTGCCTTTACACAGCTCGAGAAGGTTAGTGAGTTGTAAATAATCGCTACGTTTCATAATTACTGCCAATGCATTGCAGTAGAAAACAGATGAACATCACTTCCTTTCACACACTCTTGAAGAGAGTAAATATGGCTGAGGAACAACAGTTTTTTGTTTTGTTTACTACTGATGTGAACAAAAGCACGTGGCAAGCTGTGTGTATCGACCGCGAATTACAACGTAGGTGGTTGCATGTCGCACTACAGGTACTGCAGAAATTAATTATGTTTTATATTATTTAAGATTTTATTAAAAATCATTGTTGGAATATTGCATTTTAGTTTACACTGCATATTACAGCACACACACAGACACACACAGACACACACACATACACATACACACACTCTGTTTTGAAATATTTGTGTAAGTCCAAGGAAGGTTTAAAAGGTCATAATAAACTGAATTGATTATGGACCTGGTTATTAACTAAATATAAAAATACACCGAAAACTTTTACGGAACACACACACACAGACATCTTCTTTTATTTAAAAAAAACAAAATCATTACAAATTACAAAGCTATTTCACTCCTTACTAAAGTCTTCAAAGATATTTCACTCGTCCCGCACATAAAGTTGCCAATGATACCTCAACCGGATTAATTACATTATTTGCAGATGTCTGTGACTTCACAGACTCGAAAGAGGAGAGTTTATTCGGCGTGTTTTTCGGTTGAGTGAACAAGCAATATTGCCATGTGTGTGTGTGTGTGTGTGTGTGTGTGTGTGTGTGTGTGTGTGTGTGTGTGTGTGTGTGTGTGTGTGTGTGTGTGTGTGTGTGTGTGTGTGTGTGTGTGTAGAGGATCTCAATGCGACCATACAGAATTTTCTTCCGAGGGAGTTATTTTCGTACAAATCAGTTGACACAGTTATAACCCAGGACGACGTAAGTAACTATCTCACAGAGTTTTTAAATTCATTAGAATTGCCTGGACTCCCCCCCCCCTCACAGTTTAAAATTAAAAGTAGGATCAGTTGTGATCATGTTGCGTAACATTTACCAATCACGACTGTGCAATGTGAAACGAGCCTAACTGTGAAAAAGATAATGAATAACGTCATCGAGGCAACAATCATCAAGGGAAAATACTAAGGAGAGGATATTGTGACTTTGGGGGTTCATGAAATTAAAAGTCCAATTGCACAAACTCAAAATGTTCTTTGTTTCCACCGTATAACAGTTGGAACACTTGCCGATTACACAGAATTACTTAGCGCACACAATTACAATTCGCCAGTTCCTCTGTCACAGGTCCACTCCACACTCAAAATTACGTACAACTCCTCTGATACACGTACACAGTCTTCCGGTCCATTCACTCAATCGGCGCTCCTCATGGCTGCTCGCCAAGAACTGAACTGAACCGTCCACTTCATCCCTTATATACGCAGATTGCTGTGCCTGGAAGTTTCGCGACTCATTGAATCATCCTGAAGGTTCCAGACGTCAATGGGGGAGGAGAAAGAGATGGCTAGTGATGTTTTTCCAACCATCCCCTCGTAGCGCTACAAGACAAATGGGTAGGCGTGGGCTAAATGCCTCCTGCCGCCCTCCCAGCCGCTAGCTAGCCGTGCCTTACGATAGTTAGGTGACAATATCTTCATCCCGCATATTCTGATGATTCCAAAGTATTTACTTTTTATTTAAAGCTTCTACAATTTCCCGTGCGTTTGGCCTTTGCGATGACCATAAATAAATCGCAAGGGCAGTTGTTGGTATTTTGCGGAATCAACTTGGAGTTTCCCTGTTTCTCTCATGGACAGTTATACGTCGCGTGTTCGCGCCTCGGAAACCATCATCTTTGTTTGTTTACGCACCACACACACACGCACGCACACACACACACACACAATCACATAAAATAGACAAACATATTGTTTGTCAGAAAGCTTTAAATTTAAACTTAATTCTAACTGTGTTGTATTTAAACTTCACCCCAATTGCAGAATAAATAATTAATTCGAATTTGTTTTATTTATTAGATAAGTTCAGATAAATTTTATTGGAGGTACGAAGTTCGCCGGGTCAGCTAGTATATATATATACGAGGAATGTTTTTTTAAGTCAGTACCGTTTAGGAATTAAAAAAAGACGTGCATAGATATCGCAATAATTTTATTTTTACATGAAAGCCTGTACCTTAATCTACTTTTGTACATAATTTCCGTGAATATTGAGGCACTTGTCATAACGTGGCACCAGTTTTTGAATACCCTCCTCATAAAATTCTGCCGCCTGACGTGTTAACCACTGTATCACTGTATCACGCTGACCGCCCAGATGTTTCTTCAAGTGCAGGAACAAATGGTAGTCACTGGGCGCCAGATCAGGGCTGTATGGAGGATGATCTAGAGTTTCCCATTGAAATGATTTCATGAGATCTTTGGTCCGATTAGCCACATGTGGACGGACATTGTCATGCAGCAAAACGATACCCTTACTCAACTTGTCACGTCTTTTGTTCTGGATTGCACGGCGCAGATTGTTCAATGTCTCACAATAAGACGCTGCATTGATCGTCTTATTACGAGACAGAAACTCCACTAGCAATACTCCTTTTCTGTCCCAAAAAAACTGTGTACATGATTTTCCGGGCAGTTTGCTTAAACTTCACTTTTGTGGGTGATGATGAATGTCGCCAATCCATGCATTGTTCTTTCGATTCTGGTGTGACGTAGGCCACCCATGTTTCGTCACCAGTAACAATTTGGTCTAAAAAAATCTTCACCTTCATTGTGGTACCGCTCAAGGAAAGTCAATGCACTGCCTAAACGTTGGGTTTTGTGCAAATCCGTAAACATTTTCGGAACCCAATATGAACACAATTTTCGGTACTTCAAGTTCTCGGTCACAATGGGATACAAAACACTACGAGAATATTGAGGAAAATAGTCGCACAATGATGAAATTGTAAATCTTCTGTTTTCTCTCACCTTTTTGTCCACTTTCTGCACCAAATCTTCAGCAACGACCGAAGGACGCCCACTCCGTTTTTCATCATGCACATTTGTGTTGCCATCTTTAAATGCTCTCACCCTTTTCCTTACCATTCCATCACTCATAACGTTTTGTCCATAAACTTCACAGATCTCACGATGAATATCGATCGACTTTACGCCTTTAGCACTAAGAAATCGTATAACAGCCCGTACTTCACAATCGGCGGGACTCACGATTGTCGGAGGCATCTTAAACACTCAGTAACCAACGTATGCAATGAAGAATCAGACTGTAATGGTGTCAGTGCGTAGACAAGAGATGTAGGTAACCAGCGCGCATGCGCGGAACGCCGACCGTAGCGCTGCGGTGGCGGAATCGGAAAACGGTACTGACTTAAAAAAACATGCCTCGTATATATATAGTCACCTAATTGTCGGAAAGCCGACCAGCTAGCGGCTGGGAGGGCGGCAGGAGGCATTAGGCCCACGCCTACCCATTTATCTTGTAGCGCTACGAGGGGATGGTTGGAAAAACATCACTAGCCATCTCTTTCCCTCCCCTTGACGTCTGGAAATATCGGTATAATTATCCGGGCCGCGAACCTTCCAGAAACAGCGATTTTTTTATATGAGGCCTGCAGTGGGCAAGTCAGTTCAGTTCTTGGCGAGCAGCCGTGAGGAGCGCCGCGTGAGTGAACGGACCGGAAGACTGTGTACGTGTATCAGAGGAGTTTTACGTAATTGTGAGTGTAGAGTGGACCTGTGACAGACGAACTGGTGAATTGTAATTGTGTGCGCTACGCAATTCTGTTTAATCGGCAAGTGTTCCAACTGTGATACGGTGGAAATAAAGAACATTTTGAGTTTGTGCAATTGGACTTTTAATTTCACGAACCCACAAAGTCACTATATATATATATATATATATATTGCCGCGAACCCATTAAATACGATAGTGCGCCGCAGAGAGATAAAGGACAGAGAGTGCCGGCTGGAGATAAACAGTTTGCCTAAGCAAATGAAGATAGCGCGGAGATAAACAGCATGCCAAAACAGATAAGGTTAGAAAATTCTAGTAACATCTTGATTGTCTTACGGAACATTCGATTTCTTATTTGTTACAGAATATTCCAGAAATATCTAGTGGTATATATATATAAGCGGCGACACGCCAGCGGAGTAGTCGTAAAAAGTGGAAAACAGGAGTTGTAACAAGAGTTGTTGTAAACAGTAGAAGCTGAGTAAGCTCTTTGTTGGGGTAAACGACCTTGGTAGATTGTAATTGTGTATGTGACGTAACTCTGCTACTGTGAGGATAATCCAAAGTGTATTTCTACGGAAATAAAGAGCATTTTGAATTTCTGCAACTTGGTCTTTTAATTCTGCAAACCTACAAAGTCACAGTATATATATATATGATAAGTAAGCTGATAAGTACCAATCCTTATAATAAAAAAAGCTTTTAGTTGTTTTTCTGTATTTCTCAACATAATCTCCAGAAAGGTTAATACATTTGTCATATCGGTGTTTTAATTTAATTAAACTCTGTAGTGCGATTTATTATGGTCCGCAAAATAGCTGTTTACCGCATCAATGACATCCTCCTCGTTGTGAAATCTCCGTCCTCCAAGAAACGCTTTGATGTTCGGGAACAGGTGGTAGTCACTGGGTGCTAGATCTGGCGAATAGGTTGGATGTTCAAGCAATTCCAACTTTAATTCGCACATTTTTCCCATTGTCATGACTGAACGATGGCCCGGAGTATTGTGCTGAAGAAACACCTCATCACTCAAACGTCTCAGTAAGTTGGCGCAATAGTCACCAGTGATACTTTTACCCTTTTACAAGTAATCAATAAGAATAATTCCCTGTGCATCCCAGAAAACACTCGCCATAAGCTTGTTAGCTGACAAAATTGACTTTGTCTTTTTTGGAGTTGGTTCACCTGGCGCAGTCCGCTGTTTTGACTATGATTTACTATCTGGAGTGTAGTGATGTATCCATGGTAATAAGTCGTCTCAAAACTTCACTGGCATTTTTATGCTAGAGCTCGAAATTCTTAACAGAAACAGTTTTTCTTTGCAACTTTTGATAAGGTGTCAACAAACGTGGCACCCATTTTGTACAGGCCTTTTGAAAGCCCAAAACGTTAATTAAAATATTACCTGCACGTTCTTTTGATATGTTTACAGCCTCTGTTATCTCCAACAACTTTTATCTGTGGCCTTCCAGTGCTAAACGATGAATGTTTACAGTGATCTCTGGAGTTGTGACTTCCACAGGCGTCCAGAGCGAGGCTCATCACTAGTACTCGTACGTCACATTTTAAACTCTGCAAGCCATCTTTTAATCATTGTATATGAAGGGGCAGAGTCATTCAAGTACTGTCCACTTCCTCTTTGATTTCTTTAGGCGTTAAGCCTTTCAAATGGAAGCATTTAGTCACTGCTCGTTTCTTCCAAATCCCCCATTTTCGTGAAACATCTACACTTGTCTTGTAGGGGTCATTCAAATCTAAACAAGCTATTGACCTGTAACTATGGATACAAGCTAATCTAGAGTTAAACTATATGATGCTATCCGTCAAACTGGCCAAGTGGCGCCATCTCTATATGAGGCCCTGAAATTATTAGCCGACCTTCGTGTGTGTGTATGTGTGTACATACATACACGCACGCACGCAAGCACGCACACGCATTTCCCGTGTACTTGCCTGAAAACAAAATAGTTCATAAAATGTTTCATTTCTTATTTGAAAGTGTGATGTTAAATAAAGGAGCATAATGCGGTCATTCGGAAATAAATACGCCGGTCAGGTGGTTCAGGTCAGGAGCATGTGTCTTCAGATGCTACGTATGATTTGCGCAGGTCGCAGTAATCCAATTTACAGACCAGTATTTCGCACTTTTATTATTTTTTAACCAGATTTTCATTTGCGGCTGGCGAGTTTATTTAGTAAGTGGATGAGGTATTGTATTCCAACGAAAATATACTTACTCTGTCCCAAAATAATAGTCGCATTCCATCCACGAGCTTTTGTTGTTAAGAACAGGAATGTAACAGCAATTCAAGACTTATCAGTGATGTTTGATCTAACACAGAAAATATAAACCGGTTTAGCAGTCTAGAATGCAAAACCAACACTGAACTTAGCCGGAGAACAGAAGCGTTTCCAATTTTGTTTGGTAATGCTGGGTCCAGGAATTTCGATACGTAGAGCAAGATTTCAGGACATATCCGATCGGAATCATACTGATGGAAAATGGTTTTACATGACTGCATTAAAAGGAAAGTTTTACCTAGCTGCAGAAGAACTCAATCCATGTTGAACCTGTCAGAATAAACGCTTCATTGCGAAGTGATGTATCTAGGAGCAGTGGCACGCTCCTGTCTTGATTCAATGCATAAGCAAACCTTTGTTGGTAAAACTGGGGTATTTCTGTTCATCGATCAGGACACAGCAAAACGCAATAGCAAAAATAGACTAAAATTTTGAGTTTAGAAGTCTATCACCGAGAAGAAATTGCCAATTGATACTTTTCGTTTACAAATTACTGCACAATATGATTGATGATACTAATCTTAGGCAAGTTATGTGTTATTATGTTCCAAATATTGAACCTAATAAATTTCGTAATATCTTTTTCTTCACAATGTGTAAGTTTTCACATATGCGTAGAATGCAATCATTATACTGTAAATTACATATTTTAAATACTAATAAATTTTGTACGAATATTAGAAGATTTGCTTTATTCTGTGATTCTTTACTACCAACACAATAGATTAACTGTGTTGTTGCACATGTTAACCAATGATGCCAATCATTGTCCTTTCTTTAGGTTTGTGTTTTGTTATGATTCGTGTTGCAATTAATATTGTGGTGCCTTTTTTTATTCAACGATGTTCTAATTTTTTTTGCCCACTTAATTGTGTACTCACTTTTGTAGTGTAACCTTTAAGTGAGCATTATAATTAGAAATACCTGTAATGTTCACATTATAAATAAATAAATAAATAAATAAATAAATAAATAAATAAATAAATAAATAGATAAATAGATAAATAGATAAATAGATAAATAGATAAATAGATAAATAGATAAATAGATAAATAGATAAATAGATAAATAAATAAATAAATAAATAAATAAATAAATAAATAAATAAATAAATAAATAAATAAATAAATAAATAAATAAATAAATAAATAAATAAATAAATAAATAAATAAATAAATAAATAAATAAATAAATAAATAAATAAATAAATAAATAAATAAATAAATAAATAAATAAATAAATAAATAAATAAATAAATAATAAATAAATAAATAAATAAATAAATAAATAAATAAATAAATAAATAAATAAATAAATAAATAAATAAATAAATAAATAAATAAATAAATAAATAAATAATAAATAAATAAATAAATAAATAAATAAATAAATAAATAAATAAATAAATAAATAAATAAATAAATAAATAAATAAATAAATAAATAAATAAATAAATAAATAAATAAATAAATAAATAAATAAATAAATAAATAAATAAATAAATAAATAAATAAATAAATAAATAAATAAATAAATAAATAAATAAATAAATAAATAAATAAATAAATAAATAAATAAATAAATAAATAAATAAATAAATAAATAAATAAATAAATAAATAAATAAATAAATAAATAAATAAATAAATAAATAAATAAATAAATAAATAAATAAATAAATAAATAAATAAATAAATAAATAAATAAATAAATAAATAAATAAATAAATAAATAAATAAATAAATAAATAAATAAATAAATAAATAAATAAATAAATAAATAAATAAATAAATAAATAAATAAATAAATAAATAAATAAATAAATAAATAAATAAATAAACAAATAAATAAATGAGTAAATAAGTAAATAAATAAGAAGTAAATAATAAGCAAATAAATAAAATTACATTTAACCGGAAACACATATTTACTTTGAGGTCTCACTGAATTCGTCTCTGGACAGCATAAGTTGGTAGGTATTTGAGTTCAGCATGTTCCAAGGATCGATGCAAAGATTTTCAAGAAACATTCCCCACATCAGATTATCTTTATATGTAAAAAGTGTTGTTCTTTCTCGTTTTCTAAATATATTTTTGGTTCAATATTTGTATAACAAAAAAAGAAAATGTAACTACATCTTAAATATTTTGAGAATAACCTGTGAAGTCCTCTGAATTCTCAACTTTGTATAACTAGTAAACCGTGGCAGATAGAATCTTACTGCGCCAAAAATTTAGATTTCATTAAAACACAACATTTATATCAAATAAATTTGCCTGTACTAGATAGTGTTTGTTGTTCTGCTCCCTGGCGTTATTGGCTGGGGCGTTGTGCCACGACCTCAGTCTTTGGGGGTTGAGGATTTTAAATCCCGGTTATAGGACCGGTGCTCACTAAATATCGTGGAGCTACGCTAGATAGCGAAGCCTAGTATAGAATGCCAAATTTCCGGCTGGGGGTGCCGTGATACTGACCACATCTCCTACCCGTATTGGTTGGATGATCGCCCAACTCTGTCGTGCATATGTGGGCGTGAGGCCGGCAGTCTGGTTGGCAGATTGTGGGCATGTTACTCCATGGGCTACTATAGATAGTCTTTGTAGTTGTTTGAATTTTCTGACACTTGAACGTTGTAATTTCTCTACCGCATAAGCACCTTAGTAAAAAGGGGAGGTCTTGCACCCCATAAAAAATTCGATATTGAGATTTCACCAGAAGTACAAGTTTAGAGACCCTCTGAAAAAAAGGGCATTCTAAGAAAAAGGGACGTGCTGATATGTGTTTATGTACATATCTGTCTGTGTATGGGTATGAACGGCATAACTCGAGAAGTTGGTTAAATATCTTCTTTCTTTCTTTAACTGCCCTCTACGTGGCGTATTCTTGTATACTTGTTCCTCTTAACCCTTATGCCCGGAGGTGGCAGGTTGCGAAAGGTATCTCCGGATCAGTGAGAGGGACAATCCAGGATGGGTGATCAGCGTAATGCCTGGTATGAGAGGAGGGAAGTGGAGGGCAGAATGAGGGTGAGATGAAATTATAGGAAAGGTGATGATGGAGCAATTGGTGGAATGTTGGCGGGGGAAACTGGAGAATCCGGAGAAAAACCGCCACAGGGCCGTGTTGTCCACCATAAATCTTGCTTTACGGTCGCCTGGGATCGAAACCGGGCCACCTTGATAAGCAGTCTAACTACTCAGCCACGGCGCCGCCGGTTAAACATCATACCTGCTATTTAAGTTCAGCATTTTCAAAGGTGCGACCTGAAAATTCTCAAGAGAAACCTATGCTCTGTAGGGAATATTTTTTAACATTTCTGATCTTCTCAAAAGTGGATGAAATGATTTTGATTAAAATACCGTATGTTTAATATATACTGGCGGGTAAAATGCAACACCATCAAGGATTTCTTAACTTTAATGAAGAGTTACGTTATGGGCAATACAATATATGATTAGAAATAGATAACTTCCCTCATAAATACTATAACTCCTCAATATCCAAATAATGAAAGCAGTTGAAACGGCTTGATTGTCCTGCGATAATGCCCCAATTTGAAGCCGTATACGTCCGCTTCACTGTAGAGCAGAGACCTATGTCAGGCTGTCCGTGGGTGTGCAATCAAAGTAAGGACGACTCCGGAATCTGAGTTTGAAACGTTTTAATCAACAGTATATACTCTGAGAAGTTGCCGACCAATGAAAAATAATATATATAGTTAATGTGTTTGAATCCTATGCCACGCGGTTCTATACCTGAGGTAAGAATGACGCTACGTCTTTTCCCACCAGCGATTCGATCAGAAGTGTCCAGAATTCTGCCGAGAATGTCCTACTCAGCTACCAAAATTCTCCCAATAACGTTCTTTTCTGCTAATGACTAAGACCTCACTACTAATTTTTAATACGATGTTGCCTCTTCAGTTCTATATTACTGACATTTTCTGTTTTCCATCCTAAAGACCATCTATAAATTTCTAAGAAATACTCTTGCATATTCCAAAAATTCCAAGCTAGCCTGCCATACCTAATCTGGCAATTTCGGATGCTTTCATCCCTCTCGCTATCCAACCTACCAAACTACGTCTGTGAACTTTGCCCGATAACTAACCCTCGCTAATTACCTACTTAATGTCATCTTAACCCGTACCAAACTGCATTCAAAATCTAGTGCCAAACCTACAGCCTCTTAGCATTTAACAAAAATGCACAAAATATTCATATTTAATTTCTTTTCCACCAGTGTATTTGCCTGGTAAATAACATATAGGTTCATCTTGAATTTCTTAATAGCCACCGGTTGCGGTAGACTCGCATTCCAGAGGTCGCGAGTTTGATACCTTTCGACAACGCACTCTGAATTGGGTTTCTCGTAGGTCCCCTTGGTCATTCAGGCAAATCGTATCTTTCAAGTTTGATTTCAGGCTGAAGTATGGCGGTGCTGAAGAAAAGCGGTCTGCTGGCGGCCCGAGGAAAACCTGGAAGAAATTTCATTCAGGGAGGACATTCCAGCCTGGGTCAGCAGATACGGGAGACGACGTGGATTTGGTCCACTGCCGTTCAAATTCGCCCAAAATCCCCGAATCTTCTCAGTGAACACCTGAAGGGCGACGCCAGGAGGTCCACAACGCCCCGAACACGTTACCTCGTCCTTCAACCTTGAAAAAGATGAAGGAAAGTGGATACTAATGAAAGGAACAAATGGAAAAGATGGTCGTGATAGAAAAGGAACCACTCCAGCATTCGCCTATGGACCTGGGGAAAACGTGAAAAACCCATGGTTGGAGTGGGCGATCGCCGGGAATCGAAGTTGGGACCTCCAGAATGCAAGCCGCACACATTAGCTTTACTATCTTCGTATTAAGTAGAGTATATATAGTATTCTATCTAAAAATTCGAAAACAGGATCTCGCCGGGATCTGATTAAAATTCTATATACTTAAGAAAGCTGCATGACAAAGAAAATAGATATATTTTGAATTTTCTGAGAATAGTCTGTGAAGTTCCCTTCATTCTTAGTGATATTTATATAATTGGTAAATCGTAAAGAGTAAGAAAAAGCTGCATGACTCCCTGAAGCACAGAATTCATGCAAAATAGCTAAATCTTGTTGTTTCTTAACCATCTCCGAGATATTGTTTGTTTTTGGTTTTAATTTTCAAATATGGTCACTTTGTTGAAGAAGGTTTAATCTCGAATATTAAGAGGTAGATACAAGAATAAGGTTTTGTAAGAATTTTTTGAAAGTCATATGAATAAAACATATGATTTTATTATTAATATAGACTATATCTTTAATGAATGACAAAAGGAGTTGAGATTATTTTGAAATTACACATATGTTTTAACGTACTATTTTATTTTAAGACAAGCAAGGGACCAATAACGATTCAGAAAGTAATTTAGAAAAGTACAAAGAAATACACTATTCAGCATGAAAAAGATAATGTGCTAATTACAATGAATATAAAAGAACAGCCCAACAATTTCAACTTTGAGGATTTAATACACTGTACTACTGGAAAGAAGATGCAAATGTAAAACTGTATTAATAGTACAGAAAGTATGAAGAACATGCTGTTGCTTTTGTAAAAGTGAATAAAGTATACGCTGAAGTACACTAAATAGACACAATAAAGTTTTTCGATTATCCTGTAAATTATAACTGATCACATTGACAATTTCAAATTTACATTAGAAATCACATTATTAGAAACTTAAATTTGATACCCGTTCAATGTCCTTTGCTAACTAAACTCCTCGGACAGACAAATTGAAAAAATGGCAATGAAATAAAAAAGAAATCACTGAGTGGAAAAAGAAATCACTGAGTGGAAAAAGAAATCACTGAATTTAGCTAAAAAAAGCTGGATGACGAATTTAAGAATAAGTGCAGCATTTGTGAGGCAGTACTATATCAGTGCAGTAACCGCAATTCTTATTATATCTATAATGTACATAAAGTGGAGTTTAAAAGTATATATTTCACTATATAATAATGTAAGTTAGTCCATAAGATGTAACATATACGGAGTTAAAGTTATATCGTTGCAATTAGGTAGGTAACTCAAAGCAAGCGCAGACGGTGACTGACGCTCAGGGAGTTCGGAGACACCTTGCATCAAGAAGTAGCTGCCATCTTTGGGTTAACTATCGTATCTCAAAGAAAATGACCGGTGGGACCGGTGGGGAACTTCGAGCAGGGGTGAAATGTCAAAGGAGCCGTGCCCTGTGGATAATATCACGCAACTTATAGGCCCTTTTTTTTTAATTTGAAGAAAACATTTATTCTGTATTTTATTCACTTGCAATAATAATTACAAATAATTATTATACCATGATTCTTAATGGTCACTGAAGCTTGGAACTCGCAGTGTTGTACAGGACAGCCGCACCAGTCTGCTTGTGGCGAAACAGAACTTTGGGCCAGATCACACGGGCCCGCGGTCACTCCTCTCCCCTCTACACACTTTGCCAGTCACCCGTCTTTATCTCCCTACGCTCCTCTTCCCACATCGCATTCAGCAACGCTTGGGCCTGGCTAGTTACGGCCGTAAAATGACATTTTAGGATTCGTGAGATTCTTGTTGGAATCTTAATTGTTTGGTCGACAAAGTAGTGTAGTTTCAAAATGAATAGAGTGGATTATTTACTGAAAAGTTACTTTCATTCATTAAAGGTATAATAAAAACTTGAAATTAAGCATTAGGTTCACATCAACCGAATAATTTAACATTTACGCAACAAGAAGGTGAAAAACCAGAGAAGATTCTGTAACAGTTAGTTAAGTAAGAAATCGTGCTTTGCAGCATTTTGAATCAGCTGTGTCTGAAATTCTTGAGAACAGTAGAAGATATCAGTTGATGAGAACGTTGCTCCTCCCTCAAGAAAGTGACAGAATTACAGTTCTGAAGCGAACCTGGATGCAGATGCCAAAGAGGTGTGTGACTGTGGTTCAACCAAATGAAAGGACGATTCCAGGAGTGCCATATTCAATACTTTTGGAATTATTGAGCCAAATAAATTTATTGTAATCAGAGAAAATTTCTCTGCTGAGCCTGTGAGAAAAATCAAATTAAAAACCCACGATCTCCTACGAAAGGTTAAAAACTGAACGTCTTTATGACAGTGATACATTCAAAAATATCCCTTCAATCGGTGAACTCTTCATTTTTCATACGACACTCCTTTGAGGAAGCGTTTTCTTAAGTACACAAAACGCCGCAAATTGCACTAACAGCTCAAATTCTAACAGCTAGGCAGAGAGAAGTTTTAGTATACTGAAAAGAATTAAGTCTTTCTTGGAACACAATATGCCAAGATAGCCCGCCTCGGTAGCGTAGACGGTAGAGTGTCTGCCTCACGTTCAAGAGGTCTCGAGTTCGACTCTCGGTCAGGATGAGTTACCCGGATAAGGTTTCTTCCGGGGTTTTCCCTTATCCTTAAAGACGAATGTCGGGTAGCTCTAAGCTCCATGGACCCTGGACACATTTGAGCACAGTTTCACCCATTTCATTCACCGTCCAATATGACAACGTTGGAGGACGTAAAATTACAACAAAATATGCCAAGATAGGCTTAGTTCGTTGGCTCTTTGTTCCATTCACAGAGAGGAAATTGGTGAAATTACTAACTTCAACAACAGAATAATTTAAATGTTTGCCGCCTAGAATAATAGACGTGCTCAGTTCTAGTACAAGTAATACCACCACTTGGTGAGTTCTATTTAATCTTTGATTATTAGTTACTTGGTGTTTAAAAACGTATAGTGTTTTGACACATTTATGCTATTGCTGTGTTTTTGACAATGCAATTAAAGATGACCTGTTTTAAAAGGTGTAACCCAACTTTTACTTTCATTATAAGCATCTTCACATCTGGCCCCACCAAGAAAAATGCCCGTGAGCCGCCACTGACTTCGAGACATTTATCTTATTTCGTTTAGTGGAAATAATATTTCCAGTACAGATAACAGGTACGAACATGTCAATAGAATGACCAGCGAACCATAACAGATTACTCACATAACACAGATGAAAGAAGATGTGGAGTCAAGCTTACAGAATCCAAATTCATGAAAAGGGTTCAACTGTGTATGTCAGTGATTTTCCGTGGATCTTTCTACCATATGGGTTTGCGCAAATAAAAGGATTTTGACTGGAGCGCTTTGGGTCATCATTGGCGGAAACATCAAGCAACAGCATGACAAAAACTGGCATTGCTGTTATTTAGGTTAGTTGTGATAAATGAACCATGGTGAAAGCTTTTAGTCGTCATCTAAGAACTAGTGTACATTTGCTGTTATTATTATTATTATTATTATTATTATTATTATTATTATTATTATTATTATTATTATTATTATTATTATTATTATTATTATTATTATTATTATTATTATTATTATTATTATTATTATTATTATTATTATTATTATTATTATTATTATTATTATTATTATTATTATTATTATTATTATTATTATTATTATTATTATTATTATTATTATTATTATTATTATTATTATTATTATTATTATTATTATTATTATTATTATTATTATTATTATTATTATTATTATTATTATTATTATTATTATTATTATTATTATTATTATTATTATTATTATTATTATTATTATTATTATTATTATTATTATTATTATTATTATTATTATTATTATTATTATTATTATTATTATTATTATTATTATTATTATTATTATTATTATTATTATTATTATTATTATTATTATTATTATTATTATTATTATTATTATTATTATTATTATTATTATTATTATTATTATTATTATTATTATTATTATTATTATTATTATTATTATTATTATTATTATTATTATTATTATTATTATTATTATTATTATTATTATTATTATTATTATTATTATTATTATTATTATTATTATTATTATTATTATTATTATTATTATTATTATTATTATTATTATTATTATTATTATTATTATTATTATTATTATTATTATTATTATTATTATTATTATTATTATTATTATTATTATTATTATTATTATTATTATTATTATTATTATTATTATTATTATTATTATTATTATTATTATTATTATTATTATTATTATTATTATTATTATTATTATTATTATTATTATTATTATTATTATTACTACTATTACTATTACTATTACTATTACTATTACTATTACTATTACTATTACTATTACTATTACTATTACTATTACTATTACTATTACTATTACTATTACTATTACTATTACTATTACTATTACTATTACTATTACTATTACTATTACTATTACTATTATTATTACTATTATTATTATTATTATTATTATTATTATTATTATTATTATTATTATTATTATTATTATTATTATTATTATTATTATTATTATTATTATTATTATTATTATTATTATTATTATTATTATTATTATTATTATTAGATTTTTATATTATTAGATTTCCAGAAAATCTCATAGGAATGAGAACATTTTAAAGTTTTAGTTTAAACAAAGTAGAACAATTAGGAACCTTTGAGGAATGCATAAAATGTGAAAAATGTGAAAATGTGAAAAACAAATGAGGTAGGATTAATTAAATTCGTGTTTCTTTTAAATTTATCACTGTATTAAAATATAAATTACAGTAAATAATTTACTTACAGATTAGTATGGTAATCAAATTAAGGTTCTACAGTTCGTTTTTGTTTTCTTTAAATAATGAAAATTACAATCACAGCCTAGGTGACATCAGCTGGTGAGCGTTATCGTTCTTGTGTGTCCAAGCTAATTTTGGAAATCAGTCAACAGTTTTTGTCTTTCACTATTGAAAAATGTTGTTCTTCCCGACGGACATGGGCCATAAGATAGACTCTGATTTTAGTTAGCGAAAGACTTCAAAGAATTTGCCAGTATTAGGGTTGTAATAGAAGATACTAAAATGGCGTTCACTTTTCGTTGCTATGGTTACTGCACTGCAGAAATGGTAATAAAAGGCCAGTTATATTTTATTTCGAGCAATATACTAAGCTGATAACATTTTTTTCGGGATTATACCAGCGCCACCGGTGTGCCGAAGTTTCGTCCGGCAGGAGTTCTTTTACATACTAGTAAACCTATTGACATACATCTGTTAGTTTGAAGGACAACTAAAAACTATCAGTGTGGGCCGGATTTGAACCTGCAACCTTAGTAGGCCAGCGTCTAACCAAATGAGCTACCGTTGCTAACTTGAAGCCAAGAAAGCCGTAGAGCAATGCTAAGCAAACAGAAGACGGAGAAAAACAAAAGACATTCGAGTAATGTTTGTAGGAGAACTAGCTGACCCAGCGAACTTCGTACCGCCAATAGTTGTCTGAACTTATCTTTATAAATAAAACAAATTCGGATTAGTTATTATGTATTCTGCAATTGAAGGTGAAGTTTAAATACAACATAGTTACAATTAAGTTAATCAATTTAAACTTTCCTGATAAAGAATATTTTTTGTCTTTTTTGTGGTGCGTGAATATATAAAGTTGATGGTTTTCCGACGTGCGAACACTCGACATATAATTGTCGAGTTGATTTCGCAAACTTTCAACGACTGTCCTTGTGATTTATTTATGGTAATCGCACGGAAAATTGTAGACGCTTAAAATCAAAAGGTAAGTCTACGACCTAAGTCAGGTCGTCTTCTCCTTGGCATGGTAAAAACACTTCCGCGAATTATACAAAGTCACAAAGGAATTCAATTAATTTTGTGTCAATTCAATTCATATTCACGATCTCACAAACACAAATTATAAAAAAAAATATCTAAGGATTCATCAATATTTGAAACCATAGTTTATCTGAGGTCAAATATTTATAGTGTTATATGTGTTCAGAAAATTAATTTTATGTCTAATCTTCGAAAGGTATATTATCATCATTCTACATAAAAAAGTTTTCAGGCTTGATAACAAACGAAGACTTTGGCAAGGAGCGGAATATGTTTGTACTTTGTAATGCTTTTGTTTGAAGAAAATAAAAGAAGGTGTGGTTGTTAAGTAAGCGTTTGTGCATGTACTGTTATATTTAGTTTATAACCCTGTCCATTATCACTTCAGGTCTTTTTTCTCACCTTTTAAACCTTCCTTGGACTTACACAAATATTTCAAAACCAGAATTAGGCAAATGGGTTCAGCCGTTCAGTTTTGTGAGACTAACAAACGTCAATTCATTTATATTTAGCTACATGATGCATGGATGCTATTTATTAGGTTACTGGCTATTGTATCTCCTCTATGTGTTAAGTTATTGCCAATGTATTCTAAATGTGTAAAATGAGAAAATTGTTTAAAATGTAAATATGAAACTGCTCACCCAGTATTCGTAAATCGACCCTGAAAAGATTATTTTTCATTATGCTGTCACGACAAAACCCTTTAGTTGCTCTTCATTTTTGTCAGTTTCGCCTTTATTTCGTTACATGGGGATTCTGCATACCCTTAATGTATAAACCTGTATATAATTAAATAATTGAGATAAATGAGTAGGTATAAAAGCTTACAAATTTATCTTGTATGGCTTTCTTAAATTATTACATTATTTAGATAATTATTTTACTGTTAGAAAACGAATCCTCTTCAAAACATTAAAGAATTTGGAACATGTCGGAGAGAAGAAGTTAAAAAAGCTCTGCTCAGTCAATATTTAATTCAAAGTTTTGTGAATGTAAGTTTTTTTTTTTTTTTTTTTTTTTTGCGTCCATACCAGCAATTTCTATGGATTTGTGAGACAGAGAGACATAGACAGAGAGACAGACAGAGAGAGAGAGAGAGAGAGAGAGAGAGAGAGAGAGAGAGAGAGAGAGAGAGAGAGAGAGAGAGAGAGCGGGACCTCTGTAGAAGCAGAGCCAAGAAATCTAGGTGGATGATTTTTCCTCCCCATGAAAAATTCAGATTGTTATCTTTGGTAAGAGATGGTCTTTTGCAATGGAAATTAAAGAAAAAAATTGCCAAATTCTAAGCATCCGTCAGATGACGTACTTAGGGAAGTGTAATCATACAATAAACAATGTCCGAAAATATTTATATTACCAACCGTGCATCTTTATGAGCTCTACATTTTTTCTTGTGGGAATTTTTGATGTTATATAATTTATCAGTTATCCGAAATTATCCAAAATTCAAAAACTTTAAACAGGATTTTACAGGCCCTTCATGGAAAATTCGACGTACACATTTTGTTAGTCATGCAGATATCAAAGCCCTTAGAGTTCTATGATATTTAAAAAATGTATGTCTTGAATTTTGAATGAATAGCTTTTCAACTTCTCTTTATATTGACTGAATTTTGTGTATTTAAGTTTGAGAAGGCAAAGGCTTACTACAGAAGAAATGTAAAGCTCATGATACAATCTATGTGTCAAATAACAATACTCATGTCAAAAGCCATTTCCGAAATATTCGGTGTTGTATGTCTACATTCACTCAAGTTGATGTCAACGCCATCTAATGAAATACGTTCGAACTGCGATTTTGCTTGCGGACACCACGCATCATTTCCTTAGTAATAGCAACTTTCTTGGGATACGAACGACGGAGTTTCGCTTTCCAAAAGTACATGCAAATTGAAACTATTTTACTGAAATGAGACATTATATTCCAGTATTTCTGAATATAGGATAACTCCAGTTTCAAACAAAACAAGAGACTGGTAGGTTTGGTAGGTTTTACGTATGTAAATTAAACAGGGACTTGTCGTATAAACACTGCATTGTTTAGCCCTCACGTGTATAACCAAGTTTATATTGCTGTGGTATTATCTATTTGAAACAATTTTGTTTGGATCTATGTACAGAAATATACAAGGAAATAAACCTTAGATAGCGAAGTTTGTGAAATGTATCTACCCCCAAATTGAGATAAGTAATTACTTCAAAGGCCACCAAAATAAAATAAAAATAAAAAAGTAAATGAATTAAAAGCACTGTCGAAAATAATTTTAATTGTATTCTTATGCTTATATTTTGTTTGTTATATTAAAGCAAATCGTGCAAACAAACTATAATATAATTTCACGGTCTTAAGTTTTGTTGCTTTCAAATATCTGATATATTTCATATATTATTTTTTCTAGATATTTCCGCCTTTAAAGTTTGTGTTATTTTCTCTGGCAAAATGGGCAGTATTGAACTTGTCTCATAACTGTTTTGAACCAACCAATCGCCTACTACATAAAATTAACTTTCGAGAGAGAAGAGGTAATGCTATGGCTCTACCTATGCCATTAAGATAGTTAAAACGATATTTGCTGTTTAAAGTTAAACTTAGGTATAACTTGGAAGTAATTGTATAATGTCACATATTTCCATAGAGGGATTTCGGACATTTTTATTACTCAACATACAATATTTATATTTAAAAAAATAAAAGGTAGGCCTTGGTTATTCTATGTTACAGTAAATCCTAAACACATCACTCAACTCTTTCTCAATGTTATCAAGAACTATTTTTCTGCAAATTCCGGAGTAATTTGTGTATCAGCAAAGCATATAAATAAAAAGTGCTGATGCCGATTTTTCCTGAGCTGTTATAGAATTAGACGCTTAAATTGTTGTTTCTAATTATATAAGCTGGCAAATTAAAATAAGTGGCTAAGATGCTCAATGTCCACTATTACCTCAACTTCACAAACAGGTGTTATTTGACATTCATCTGTTCATCTATTGGCACCTAGCCAGCGCTCACTTTCTAGCTAATTTCAGCTGAAGCATTGCAAAAATAATGAATTTTAAAAAGCATGAAGCAGAAGTAAAAGGAGCTTCTTTCTGCAAAATAATTAATCCTTACTGGATCAGGATTTCCCACCTTCAAATAGAGCACTTATTGTGTTATGGCCACTAGCGTGTTGAAGACAGGAAGTGGTATATACCTTGTAGTGACGTCACTGGTGTCGTTCACTGCATGCACCGCACCGAACTGCTGCCTTCGTCCCTTCCTCTCCGCATCCTTGTCGCCCTGAATCGCTCCGCGCCGACTCCAGCATCTCCATGAGCCCCGTTCGATTACTATGCCCAGGCGCGTTGATTTGCCTCCTGTCGAAATTCGCCACACAAAGGGCACATCAGCTGTTGTACCGCATGCTTAGTGACTTACATTGTTGCCTATTTGATGTGATGCACTCATGTGACTTCACTTATTTTCACAGCTATACTACAAACTCATAAAATGTTTGTTTTTGTATTCACTTCCTGTTAACGACGGTAATGTTGGCGCAAACATTTTCAGCAGTTGCAAGGAAAGGTTGATGTGTTTTGCACATATACAGAGGCGGACATAAGTATTCGGATGCAATTAAAGTACAGGAAGTGATTACAATTAACATGAAAAACTGCACTGGGCTACGAATTCAAGCAATGTATTTCACTCTTTAATGCCAAAATAAACCTACAGAAATACTTATTCTAAAGAAATACATAGAAAAAACCTGTGCTTGAAGTGAAAAAAAGTATTCGGATTTTAATACTTCGTCTTTCAGCAAAAGAACAGATGACGGACTTTTAGGCATTGGCCGCACGTGTTTTGTTATCACTCAAGCTCTGATGTTATTCCACTCCTCTAAAAGTATTTCTTTCAGTTGGATTTTCTTTGTTATATGTCTTTTTCTGACTCCTTCTTCTAGCTCATTCTAAATATGAGGGCTGTTCGGTAAAGAATGATCATAATTTTTTACGATCATAATTTTTCGCACTAAAATTCAATGTTATTATATTCTGTTAGCTTAATGTGAAACAAACACGCCGTAGTAGTTTCATTGTTGGTACTCCTGGTTTCCGCCTGTGAGAACCAGGCAAGTTCAAACATGTTCAGTATCACCTACGGCTGCAATGGAGGTAACACGTGAGGAACAACATGAAATTCTGCTTTCGTCTCAACAAATCTTCAGTTGAAGCCTATCCAATGTTACAGGAGGCCTATGGAGAGTCTGTTCTTCCCTACAGCACAGCTCGAAGTTTGTTTAAAATGTTTAAAGAGGGGAGACAATCAATTTCAAAGGAAGGTGGACCCGGTGCTCCAGTTACTGCGCTTACGGAAGAAAACATCAAAACTGCTGCTGCCATTCTGAGAGAGGATCGACGAATTACCTTAAGGTCACTTTATGAAATACTGAACATTTCATTGGGTGCCACATTTCCGTGAAGCAGGCTGGAAGCTGCACCACGATAATGCGCGGCCGATATTGCCAATGTTGTTGCTGAAAATCTTGCAAAAATCAAAGTGAAGTGCATCCCTCGCCCTCCCTATAGTCCTGATTTAGCCCTATGTGACTTTTCTATTCCCTAACTTGAAGAAACGCCTTCGTGGGAGGCACTATCCATCATCAGAAGCAGTGGTGAAGGCTGCGGAGGCGATTTTGAAGAATCTCTCAAAAATGGTTTCCAGCATGTCTTTGAAGACTGGCAGAAAAGCTGGGACAAGTGCCTCGCATTCAGGGGGGGGGGGGGCTATTTGAGAAGGACCATCAAAATTATGAGGATGAGTAAAGATACGTTGTCAAAAAAAATTGTGATCATTCTTTATTGAACAGCCCTCGTATATTCAGTCGGATTCAGGTCTGGAGATTGTAGCGGTGTATGCACAAGTTGTGGAATATGGTTCAGAAGCCATAACGTAGGTGGTATGTTTGGGATCATTATGTTGTTGGAAATAAAAGTTTCACTGCAATCCTAATTTCTGAGTATTGTTTTTCAAACATTATTTAAGTAAGCCTATTTATTCATGGTATCGTCTATAAAAACAAAATCCCTACACCTGCAAATGTCATGCACCTCACACCATTACATTGCCTTCACCATGTTTTGTTCTACCCAGCTGAATCTTTGGAACCATTCGGTATTTGGTTACCTTCAGACCAAGATTCTACTATTACTGCGGTAAATATTAAATTTATCTTCATCAGACCACAGAACATTAGCCCATAATTCTACAATTTGCGACAGATATACTTTGGTAATTCTTTATTGTTTTTCTGATTTACTTTACTGCCGTATAACTTCTTCCCTGACACCCTTGAATGGTAACCAGCACTATTCAGCATTCTAGTGATTGTATATGGATGGGTTTCTTTACCAATTGATTCCTTCAGGTGTGCTGTAATTCTTGGAGTTATTTTTCCCTAGATTAATCACAGCTCTTCTATCTCTGCTATTCAGTTTAGCTGGTCTTCACTTCTGGGTAAATTTGATATGCATCTGCTGCTGTTTGTAGCATTTAACTACATAAAATATTCTGCATTTCTTATGTCTTGGCCTCTAGATGCTACACCAAGACACAGTATTACAATTTTATATTTACTCAAACATAAAAATTATATTGATATTTACAAACATTTTGCAGAAAAGCTAACCTACACTAACCTATCTAATCTAACCTAACTAATCTAATTGCTACAATTGTAGCTTACAATTTTCAGAATCTAAACTACTTCTACCTTCCTATCCCTAATAAATCATCTATCCTTTTGTTCTTGTGTTGATGTTGTCTTCTTCTGTAGCTTCAAATCCTTCTGTTGAATTCAAGATTGTCCACTTCTGTTAATCCTTCGACTAGGCGAAGTTCCTCTTTTTCCTTTGGTTGTTGAAGCTAGGTATCCATATTCTGTCCTCGAAATCGTTCAGATCTTCTAGGTGTGGAAGGTGGTTCACGATATCTATGTGGAATATTGCCTCTTACTCGCCGTTGCTGCTGTCTTTGTTGATTATATTCATCCATTACTATTGTTGAGATCTTCTCCGCTGCAAATTCTTGTATTTCAAAATCTTTCCTCTTTCTAATGATGTTCCATACACATTTTCCTGCTAACTCTTTCCTCTTTTCTTCTAGCTGTTGTGTATACTTTACACATTTAAATAAAGCATGTTCCGTAGTATCTTCTTCCATGCAGGTTGTGCACATGGTTTAATCTACCTTTCCTATATTTTTAAAATATGTCTTGTACGGTCCGTGTCCTGAAATGTATTGTATTCCACTTTGTCTTGGTTGGATCTCCTTTAATTTTAACCTCTCATTTATACTAGGAAAGATTTCGTGTGTCCTTCTTCCTACATCAATTTAATCCCATTCATGTTGCCATTCTTCAATTAATACGTTCCTAATTTCTCTCCACGTCCTGCATGAAGTTCCCAATAAATTTTCTATCTTAGTGAGTTCTCTCCGCTTTATCCAAAAGTAGGCTGCCCTTTGTTTAATCAACAAATCCAATGGCCATATTCCCACTATCACTAATAATGCCATTGTAGCAGTCGTTGATGCTGCTCCTGTGCTACGAAGCATTTAACTACACTACAAATATTCGAATGGCTTCTGTTCACTGTTCTTCTTATCTCTGCATAGATTGTACTTTCTGTGTGAAAATGCATAATTCGTCGCTCTAAAACAGTGGTTTTCTTTGATATGCGATCATGTTTACTTTTGGTAGGAAGCAGTTTGGTAAATCGGAGGATATGAACACCGATCTCTTGACTGTACACAGGAGAAAGAAACTAAGTGTGATAAGTATACAAAAAATGTCGTTTACAGGCGTTTTCCTTGTGCATAGCGTATTTACGAATACTTTTGTCCAATGGACCAACGTACAGGAAACCAGGCACAGTCTTTTAAAAGATATTGTCACTGTGTAGGATATGGCACGAGATCAAATACCAGACAGTTGATTGCAATTATCCAAATATGGCCACTAAAGTGTTATATGCTTTCGCAGCTTTCATGTACATTTTTCCGAATACTTCTCTCCACCTCTGTACACGCTACCTTCAGGCTGCAGAGGCGGGTACACAGTTCCTATACATGTATGACTAATATAATTTCCACAGTTGCAAAATTCAGTATGCATGCAGGATCTGATTGCTAATTTGTACTATCACTTTATAACAGTATTGATATGGCAAATTTAGGTCAATTCATTCAAAATATATAAAGTATTTGTACGTTGAATTAAAGTTACCTAGAATTTTTTTGTGAAGGCATGTGAAGTCTCTTTCACTCTGAATTACTTTCATTTAGGAATGCGTAAATAGTAGATAGGATCCTATTTCACAAAAACAAATATAGATATGCACACCATTTCCGAATTATTCTTTGTTCAAAATGTTCAAATACTTGTTTCAATGTTTAGCCTTTCTTCATCGTGATCATGAAAAGAAAATATCATTTCACTTCATTGAATATCACTTTAATATACTATAAGCACAGTTTGTAGAGAAGTGAAGAGAGGAAACTGTGTGAATGTCATGTTTAGTGTTGGTCTGTTATTATCTCCGTGGATATAACATACAATTTGTAGGAGTTATTAAAATTGCTCGGTATGTGCTTTGAATGAACAAAAGACGACCACGTAACACTCCTAAGGCATTACTTCAAATATTGGTCTATTCAAATAAACAACGGTGAATATTTGGAAGTGGTTAATTCTTAAACATTTTATTTGAATTCATTGATTTTGTAATGAGATGAATGAGACATACGATGCAAAAATAAGCAGCAAACGAAGCCTTCGTTTCACTACGTTATTTCTAACCTAATCAGTTTGCAGGGATTAATACACGTGTTTCGGTGTTACAGTGTGTTTGGTGCTGTTATTTATAACTTAAGAAGGTTCTATGTGCAGAATTTTCATGCTGTGCGTGTGTGTGTTGTGCGTGCGCATGTCTGTTTGTCATCGTGTGTACAGCATAACTCAAAAACGAAAAGTCGGCTGAAACCAAACCAGCGTATTACGAGGATGAGGCACGAAGACTTCAAGGGAAGTACCTCTGCCCAAACTACCTTTAGCTACACGGAAACATGTTCGGAAAGTTTAACTTTCTCAAAATAGCTCTAACGAATATGACTGACATACTGTACGTTTAAGACATTTACTACTACTACTACTACTACTACTACTACTACTACTACTACTACTACTACTACTACTACTACTACTACTACTACTACTACTACTACTACTACTACTACTACTACTACTACTACTACTACTACTACTACTACTACTACTACTACTACTACTACTACTACTACTATCAGCATCCTCTATTATTATTATTATTATTATTATTATTATTATTATTATTATTATTATTATTATTATTATTATTATTATTATTATTATTATTATTATTATTATTATTATTATTATTATTATTATTATTATTATTATTATTATTATTATTATTATTATTATTATTATTATTATTATTATTATTATTATTATTATTATTATTATTATTATTATTATTATTATTATTATTATTATTATTATTATTATTATTATTATTATTATTATTATTATTATTATTATTATTATTATTATTATTATTATTATTATTATTATTATTATTATTATTATTATTATTATTATTATTATTATTATTATTATTATTATTATTATTATTATTATTATTATTATTATTATTATTATTATTATTATTATTATTATTATTATTATTATTATTATTATTATTATTATTATTATTATTATTATTATTATTATTATTATTATTTTATTATTATTATTATTATTATTATTATTATTATTATTATTATTATTATTATTATTATTATTATTATTATTATTATTATTATTATTATTATTATTATTATTATTATTATCATCATCATCAACATCATCATCATTATCGTCGTCGTCATCATCATCATCAGCAGCAGCAGTAATAGTAGTAGTATTTAAATTGGTTTATGCTCGAACATGCCAAACTTTAGTATCTATACGACTGGTAGCAGTACTTTAATGGGCCACATTAAAGTATTCCTGGTCATTAAAGTATCGGTATTCGACCAATCAGAAGTGGCAACCTAACATCATGAAAGCACAAGTATCGATTATTCTCGTTTCGATCGACCACGATACTAGCGCCAGTTTAGAAAAAAGTCAAAATGTCTGACACTAGTAACAGTGACATTGAACTTAAACCCCCAGAAGTTACGGCGAAAGCACTCAATGTTACCAATAACTTCTTGGCAGAAAAGTCAAAGATGTACGAGAAATTCCACTCACGATTTCACTAGTATTTTCTTTTTGGTTAAACTGTGTCACACGTTAGCAGCTGTTTATAGGGAAGTAATCAATATTTCTGCGCCTGCGTACTACGTACTACGTCTCACTTTAGATAACGATTGTCACATATCACTCAAACCAGAAATGAATACTTTGAATGAATGAATGAATGAATGAATGAATACTTTGAATGGATGAATGAATGTGTATAAGGGCGCACAACTGCGCGGTAATTAGCACCCGTAGCCCGCCTCGGTAGCGTGGTGGTAGCATGTCTGCCTCACGTTCAAGAGGCCCCGAGTTCGAATCTCGGTTAGGGCGAGTTACCTGGATAAGGTTTTCTCCGGGGTTTTCCCTTGTCCTGATAGACGAATGTCAGGTAACTCTAAGCTCATGGACCCCGAACTCATTTGAACATCACTTCACCAAGTTCACCCATCGTCCGATATGACTTAACGTTGGACTACGTAAATTACTAAAAATAAAATATAGCGCCCGTAAAACTGAAAAAACCTAGCTAAAACTATTAAAACGACTAAAAAACTGTCATCCTGAATAATCACACACAGCTAAGTCTAAGGCTAAAAGGTTAAAATGTGTAAAAAGCCTCGGACTAAATTCTAAAATTAATGTGTGAAACCAGCTTAAAAACCTTGCCCACCACGTGCTGCTCGTCCGTCAGAACCTCTGCCTAGCTGGCCGGCAGCTGCAGAGACTGGCGAACATGAGCCAGGTTAAAACATTCTGAAAGAACGTGGCGGACCGAGAGGGCGCTACCACAAAGCGGGCAGACCGGAGCGGGGTTTCTGGTTAAAAGATGGCTATGGCTAAAGAAGCAGTGGCCGATGCGCAACCGAGCAAGTATCACTTCCTCTCGACGTGAGCCACGCCCAGTGCACCAGAAGTTCCTTCACAACTCGGAGTTTGTTTCCACGGAGAGCAGACCACTCATCGCGCCAGCACGAGAGTACCGCTCTCCGCAGTACGAGCCGAAAGTCATTCGAGCTTACAAATCGCATGGTAACACTGGGCCGTATGGTAGCCGCCTTAACTGCCGAATCCGCTAGCCCCGTCAGTCTCGTGTGGCCAGGAACCCATCCACATACCACACTAGGGCCAGAGGCGTGCAAAACGTGGAGGTCATCCTGGATACGTTGCATAATTGGATGAGGGCTGTACAACTGACGAAGGCTTTGAAGAGCACTAAGGGACTCGGTAAGAATAAGGCAGTCACCCAGCTTCCGTCGACGCACAAATAAAATTGTTCGGTATATAGCATACAGCTCGGCACTATAGATGGAGGTGCTCCTAAGGAAACCGAATGTAGACTGTGCACAGCAACATGCACAGCCAACTCCAGCTGAGCACTTGGAGCCATCAGTATAAGTTAAAACACGGTCACTAAAACGGAATAAAAAGTCTAAAAAGCAAGTTCGGACACTACAAGGAGCCATAGTAGATTTCGAGAACTATAGCATTCCGAGGTCCACTTGGGGCGTTTCAAGGAGCCGAGGATACACTCTTACGCCCCTAGGAGACATCCTAGGCATCACGAGTGCATGCCTCCTCAGAAGCTCCCGGAAGCGAAAACCTGGCGGCTTAGGCTTGACACGGGTGTTCTCATACTGAACGTCAAAGGCGGTGTCGAAAAAGGGTGCAAAACTCGGATGCAAAAGCATACTATTCAACCCCAGCCATAATTCCGCAGCAAAACGTCCCGCCGACAATGCAGATGTGGTTCTGCCGCTTCGGCGTAGAAGCTAACAACTGGGATAGTTGGAAAAGCCCCCGTAGCTAAACGGAGGCCAGAGTTATGGACTGTGTCTAGTTTCTTCAGTGTGGATGGACGAGCTGAAGCATAAACGATGCACCCACAGTCCAGCTTGGATCGGATCAGTGTGCGATACAAGCGAAGCAGCACTGCACGATCCGCTCCCCACGATTCCCCAAAGTATCCGCAATATATTAAGAGAACGGTCACATCGTGCTTTCAACTGCGCTGTATGCGACGACCAGCTAAGCTTTCTATCGAAAACAAGTCCGAGGAACCTCGTTTCATCGGCAAATGGTAAAACAGGGCGACCTAGTCAGAGTGAGGGTGGTAACCGAATCTTGCGGCGCCAGAAGTTAACGCAGACTGTCTTCTCAGTGGAGAACCTAAAGCCGTTCTTAGAGCTCCAGTCCTGAATTTTGACTAAGCATTGTTATAGACGACGCTCCAGGAATGCAGTGCGCTGAGAAGTACACTAGACGGCGAAATCGTCCACGAATAAGCACGACGAAACACCCCAAGGAACACAGAGATAGGATTAATCGCAATAGCAAACAGTGTAACACTTAGTACCGATCCCTGAGGGACCCCGTTCTCTTGGATAAAAAGCTTTCAAAAGACGGAACCGACCCTTACCCGGAAAACGCGATCGTTCATGAACTCCCGAAGGAACACAGATAGGCGGCCACGAATATTCCAGCTGTGCAGGGTACGTAACAGACCTGCACGCCAATAGGTATCATAAGCTTTCTCGATGTCGAAATATATGCCGACGGTCTGACAATTTCTCAGGAAACCGTTGCTCATCTGTGTTGACATCGATACCAGATGATCTACTGTGGAACGGCAACGGCGTTCGGATGTTCGTTAGTATGTTGTGAGTTTCCAGCCACCACACCAACCGTCCATTGATCATGTGTTCCATCACCTTGCATGCGCACCTGGTGAGAGAAATAGGACGGTAGCTGGAAGGCAGATGGCGATCCTTCCCAGGTTGCAAAATGGGTACGATGGTGGCCTCCCGTCACTTCTCAGGAAAACTGCCGTCAACCCAGACACGGTTATAGGCCTCGGGTAGGAAAGCCTTCGCTTCCGGAGAGAGATGTTGTAAGAATCGCACGTGGATACCGTCTGGTCCTGGCGCAGAAGGTCGCGAAGATGAAAGTGCGTGTTCCAGCTCTGCCATGGTGAAGAGGCGATTGTAGTTTTCAAGGTTTCCAGAAAGAAAGCAGAAACTTTGAGACTCCACCTGATTCTTAATTGAGAGAAACTCAGGTGCATAATTATCTGAGCTAGACACGTGAGCGAAAGCACTGCCAAGGGTGTTAGACACGGCAAACGGATCCACAACGACTCCTGAAGGAGTTTTCAGACCAGCAATCGGCAGATGGGTTGATTTTCCGGCCACGCACCTTAACCTATCCGACACAATAGAAGTTGTATGGCGATTAAAAGAAGACACAAAAGCAGTCCAAGATCTTTTTGCTCTCCTTAATTACTTGCCTAGACCTGGCACGCAGTTTAATACCTTGAAAGGAAAGATTTAATTTAGATACATGATAGAGCATAAACAGTCGTATGAAACTTGACTATAATACCATTATAGTCTCGTTGCGTAATATACTATTTTTGAAGTGTTACACATCTTTCGTGAGTCCTTCACTGTATTCTGCAGACTCTCTCTACATTCAATTTCTCGTTACCTATGTGATTTTATCCTTTCACGTTGTATATATACCGTTTGACAAAAAAGAAAATGAGCTGACTCTGGAAGGTATATTTTTCTAGGCCCACATCATTTCCACGCCCGGTTTACAATGGTGTCACGGAACGCGTCTGTTTAGCTCCGTCCTACTGAATTCTCTCATAATTGAATGTCGGTTATTAGACGTGCACAGATAGCCCAGCGGTTATAGAGAAGTATATACGAGCTGGACCTACAAAGGTTCGTATGTCCGACATAATTCTGATCTTTTATTGTAGAAATACGAAATGTGTATTACATACATTGTAGTATAAATTCCAATTGCTAAGGTTTACTTGATTTTATGGCATTTATGCTCACACATAAAAACTGAAACACTCTACTCTGTTTTTAAACTAAATTAAATATATATTTCATTCCTATATGTAAAATCAAATAAAAATGGAAATTAACTTTGTATCGGATGTATAAACCCTGCTCTCATTCTACAGTGCATGGATGAGAGCAAATGTCTAACGAAATGTTCACGAGAGGATACTTCGCATTATATGCCAGCTCCATTCATAACAGATGAATGAGCCCGAGTGTTTACATAACCAATATTAAGGCAATTTTCTAATAACATTGTATTTATTTTGAAAACAACAAGAATATGTAATTTGCGTTTTTATAAATTAATCTGTTTAAAATATGATTTATCTTCTGCAAGAAAGAACAAAAGGCATTGCTACAAAAATAACAATAATAAGAAACATGCACATTAAGGATTCGAACTCATGCTAGTCCACTTATGAGACAAATGCATTTTACTACTCGGCTACCATGCATAAGGCCAAGCCGCAAAGCAGCTCCCTATCTATCGCATAGCTTTGAAATAAAACCGGAGGGTATCAAAGCGTATATTGGAAAAATTAATTGTTCTTTCACATAAGCCGTGTGTAGGCCAAAGTATCGAAAGGTAGAGTCAGACTGAAAACTTCAGTTCAAATCCCGGCTATGTCATTGAACTTTCCAGTCTGACCTCTGTACTGTCGTGGCTTCTTGAGTCGGCCGCCCACTGTCTCCTTCGCCTCATCCTTCCTCCCGTAGGTGCCCCAGTTGGGGGCATAGGCACAATGGGCCCACCATAGTGGCCTCTCACCGAATCCTCTCCCTAGTGAAATCTTAATCCTTTTCAGTCTGACTCTACCTTTTCAAAGCGTATGTTGTGAACGCAGCATCATCGAATGCTTCCGATGTTTTCCGAAATTTCATCGAAATCATTACTTTTACTATCATAATATTTCTAATTTATTATTATTTTGTGATTCGTAGAAATTCTTGCTGCTCTCAAACAAAAGTAAATTTTTGTTGCTAATAATTTCCTTTGAGTTGTACGTTTGAATGGCCTTTTTTTTTTTTTTTAATTTACGTCCTCCAACGTTAAGTCATATCGGACGGTGAATGCAATGGGTGAAGTGATGCTCAAATGAGCCCAGGGTCCATAGAGCTTAGAGTTACACGAAATTCGTCTTTCAGGATAAGGTAAACCCCGGAAAACCCCTTATCTATGTAACTCACCCTGCCCGAGATTCGAACTCGGGACCTCTTGAACGTGAGGCAGACACGCTACCATCTACGCTACCGAGGCGGGCGCTTTGGGTGGCCATGTAAATAGCACCATAAGTTATTACACTTTTGACAATGTAACTGTCTTTATACTGTTGCTAATATTTTTATCCCATAGTATAACATTTAATGTTGAAATGGCATAAAATTTTTCTTCATCATCCTCTCTATTGCTTGTTTTAACCCCTAAAGATTCTACTTTATCAATATATCGTACTGTTTTTGTCCTTCCATTTTCAAATACTCTTTAACATCTCTAATTAATAAGTATTTTCATTTATTAAAATTATTTTTATCCTACATTTATTAAAATTTCTAATAAGTTTCTAATCATGTGTTCCACGTCCCCTTGATCCTTAGCTATAACAATTTTGTCATCCACAAAGTGAAGGCTGTAAATCATTAAATTATTTGGAATCAGAATTCCCATAACATTACTTTCTTCAAAATTTTAATGCCTCAGTATGTAAATTTTAAATAACTTTGGTGTAAGGCAACAACCTTGGCATAGACTTTTAAATACAACAAAACTTTCAGATGTTTTTGATCCTATTTTAATCTTGGTCATACAACTTTTACTAGCCGTTATGAAGAGTTAATCTACTTTTGTTTAGTCCTCAGTACCGTCCGAAGTTTGGTAATTGGACGTTGTCATAAACCTTTTCTAAATAAACAAAAGTTATGCACAAACTTTCTCTATATTGCAGTGCATTTTGTCATTTGATTTTTGGTATTTCACGAATAAAACAACTTGTTAAAAGCAATAAAAGAAGTTATTTGATTCCCTAAGTTACATAGGCCTACATTGCATATGAATGTAACTTAACCTCACAAGTCACGGCATGCAAGTTTAATAGCTCGGTAGAACACCTGCCTGCTGTGCGAAGGATCCCGGGTCCGATTCCCGGCTGGAGGTGAGGATTTTTCTCCAACCAAGAAAATTCCCCATTTTCTGCAGAGTCTGGAAGTATGAATGAGAGTGCGAATGTGTGCGGGATCTAATCATTAAAAAAATAATGATATTATTATTATTATTATTATTATTATTATTATTATTATTATTATTATTATTATTATTATTATTATTATTATTATTATTATTATTATTATTATTATTATTATTATTATTATTATTATTATTATTATTATTATTATTATTATTATTATTATTATTATTATTATTATTATTATTATTATTATTATTATTATTATTATTATTATTATTATTATTATTATTATTATTATTATTATTATTATTATTATTATTATTATTATTATTATTATTATTATTATTATTATTATTATTATTATTATTATTATTATTATTATTATTATTATTATTATTATTATTATTATTATTATTATTATTATTATTATTATTATTATTATTATTATTATTATTATTATTATTATTATTATTATTATTATTATTATTATTATTATTATTATTATTATTATTATTATTATTATTATTATTATTATTATTATTATTATTATTATTATTATTATTATTATTATTATTATTATTATTATTATTATTATTATTATTATTATTATTATTATTATTATTATTATTATTATTATTATTATTATTATTATTATTATTATTATTATTATTATTATTATTCTTATTCTTATTATTATTATTATTATTATTATTATTATTATTATTATTATTATTATTATTATTATTATTATTATTATTATTATTATTATTATTATTATTATTATTATTATTATTATTATTATTATTATTATTATTATTATTATTATTATTATTATTATTATTATTATTATTATTATTATTATTATTATTATTATTATTATTATTATTATTATTATTATTATTATTATTATTATTATTATTATTATTATTATTATTATTATTATTATTATTATTATTATTATTATTATTATTATTATTGTTATTATTGTTATTATTGTTATTATTGTTATTATTGTTATTATTGTTATTATTGTTATTATTGTTATTATTGTTATTATTGTTATTATTGTTATTATTGTTATTATTGTTATTGTTGTTATTGTTGTTATTGTTGTTATTGTTGTTATTGTTGTTATTGTTGTTATTGTTGTTGTTGTTGTTATTGTTGTTGTTATTGTTATTGTTGTTGTTATTGTTATTGTTGTTGTTATTGTTATTGTTGTTGTTATTGTTATTGTTATTGTTATTGTTATTGTTATTGTTATTATTATTGTTATTATTATTATTATTGTTATTATTATTATTATTATTATTATTATTATTATTATTATTATTATTATTATTATTATTATTATTATTATTATTATTATTATTATTATTATTATTATTATTATTATTATTATTATTATTATTATTATTATTATTATTATTATTATTATTATTATTATTATTATTATTATTATTATTATTATTATTATTATTATTATTATTATTATTATTATTATTATTATTATTATTATTATTATTATTATTATTATTATTATTATTATCCAAAGTACCAGCAGCTCGAAGTCCACGAGTTAGCACTAGCGATATGTTTCAAAGGCGAACGTCCGCTGATATGACCACTGCAGTTAAAGGTGGGGTATAAATTAAAAACAAAAAAAGGTCCTTACAGGCCGTGTGCAAGTTAAAGCAACTTTGGTCTTAAGGCCGCCAGGTGGCGCTGATTGATTATAAGAAAATAATGAATTGTTCAAACTGTTTGCAAACATATTTGCTATTCATTTCGATATTCTTGGGCTTTGCTTGCTGTATTAAAATATTTCGTTTTTTGTCGCCTGGGCAGATCTTTCAGCCACCGTTACTGTTTGAATCTCGCGCTTGTCTTCACTGCCCATGTGATCGTTATACACAACAATAAAGCAACAGGTGATAATTGCTGAGCGATAATTGTGCATGGTGTACATTTATCGATTTAGAGATCAGAGATTGGCGTGTATATGACGAATCCTAGTACCTGATTGGTCTATACGAGGATAGTGACGTATGTGTGAAATAATCACTGTAACCTTGTCTCTTACGCTGCTATTTACTTTAAAAATCGATAACTCAGATCCTATACAAGAGTTGAAATTGTTTGAATTTTTGAAGTATACTCGTAAACAAAACTTTTCAGAGAAACTGAATGTATACTCTATCGTGGAAAATATCTTGAACGATTAAAAATTCTGAGAGAAAAATTGCTTCCAAAAAGATTTTAAAACTGGAAATAATTCCAAAATTTGTTACTTTCTGGCATAGAAAGCTGAAACTACCACATAATTAAATGTGCAGTATACTTTAAAATAATAGCTTTTTCAAACATACCCTACAGGTAGCTGAGGTTAAGATAGAATTTGTAAACGGGAGGTCACCGGTTCAAATCCTGCTCGGAACGCCCTTCTTGACTGAGATTTCTTCCAGGTAGTCTTCATCAGTGGGATATACTAGGGATGTACTCTAAACTTATGCATGAAATGTGTCCTTCCGAAACTTCCTTTCTCAAATTTAATTTTATACCATGTACTACCACTGTCTGTGGTGCTATATGCAATAAGGACTTGCATTAAACACTACTAAAAATCCTCAAGTCTGTTTTCACGAGATTTTCACCTAAGTCGGTTGGTTAAAATTGTAATTCTGTCAGCCTGATTAGGATTTCTCGTGTGTTTCCAGGATGTAGGCTTCACGAAGGCTTTCTTAAAAAATTGGTTTAAAATTATAATAATTATCATCATTATGTTTATTTATAATCAATTAACACAGAACTAATCTGGGGATATGGCTATCGATGTTGTTGGTAGATAAGTAATTTTGTGTACCTATGTGTAATGTGGAAGGGAGAGGGAGAGAGAGTTAGGGAGAGAGGAAAATATAAAGAACTGTAAAAGTGTTTTTGCACCTACCTACCTAGCTATCTATCTACTTACCTACCTAGGGTCAGCACATACCAAGCGGTAACGTATGAGGCTCATGTTCGGATGATCTATGGTTCAAATTCCGCCAGAACCGTCCTAGCTGACTGAGTTTCCTTTTCCAGGCATTCCCCAGAAGTCACAAATGGCAAATGTCGGAAAAGCACCCCAAAAGTAGATCTGGAACGTTTCCTAGCCAAAATCCTCCCCCCTCAAATAATTCCATTTGTGTATCTTCAGTGCCCACCAGTGGGGTCGCATATGCTAAGGACGGGCGTTTAACACTATAAAAGGAGAAGTCCATGGATATAATCACATACTGTCAGGGCTGCCAACCCGCGAGGCACTACTTCTACATAGCAGTAAAAAAATTATCAACGCTAGCAGGTAACTCATCTCAATTCTGTTTAGCGAGTGAATTCCGCTACAGTTGGCAAAAGGACCACAGTAAACGATCAACATCAGCAGAAAAACTGTTCTAGTATCTCATTCAGGTAGCATCCTCCTCATTTGCAAACGGTACCTAAATCTATGTTCCTAGATATTCAAATGAGAATAAACTACAAAATGGTTTCTGTTTATGTTTATGCCCAGCGAATTGTTCTGCATGGTTTCCTGTATATATGTGACTCGCAAATTACAGTTTTGCCAGAAAACATTGCCTTTTTGGCCAAATACATACTTACCACTGCAGGTTCGATTCTTGTAACGTGTTCGTAGGTTTACGTGATAAGTATAGGTAATCTGACTGTTAAGCAGTTGTAAAGACACATTTGTAAATAAACAGAACTATTAAAAAGCAATAAAGTTATTATGTTACTCTCACGAGAATATAGCTACAAGGAATGGCTTTGGCATAAAAAAAAAACTACAGTTTCCTGAGTATCGTGTACGTATCGCCTAACGTTAGTGTCCCAGCATTGCTAGCACAAGAGCGTGTTTTCTAAGCCTTGCTGATTCGTTGAAACTCTAGCCGTTATAATTCTCAGAAAAAAAAAAAAAACGCCAGAGTTGTTAATGTGGAACACTTCTTACAGCTACGTTCTTGTTACAGGAACAAGTACTGTCTGCCCAGCACAAGAAGGTAAGCTAGAGGAATGTGCAACGTAATCACTTTTGCTGTCGGCATGGTGTTTATGCTCGCCTTCCGAGTATCACAAGAATGCTAGGTTCGTTTAAAATACACAACTGTTGTCACACAACTCACCCTCTGCATTTACTGGAACGAGCATTAGATCTGGCAACATGGATGACTCACATCCACTCTCATACACTCGTTTCCTAGTAAACAGATCCACTAACAGAGCAGATAAACAGTTCAAACCCCTCTCCTCTTCAATCGTCTCTTGCCTTCTTGTGCTGGGCACACAGTACTGTCCACAACACAAAAAGGCAAGGTAGAGTAATGTCTAACGTAATCACTTTTCTGTCCGCATGAAATTCATGCTGGCCCTGGCCAGGATCCAGGATATGATAAGGATGAAATGTTCGTTTGATCTGGGTTCACTTCAGTTATTGAAACGAGCATTAGATCTGACAGCATGGGTTACTCGTATGTACTCTCTACACTCATTTCGCAGTAAATAGATCCACTATATATGTATGTATACCAACACTCCCCGTATAGCCACTACGGCCTTTGGGGTAACCTCACGGATGAGCGGACCCATTTCTCAGGTGGAGGCACCCAGAGGGCGGTGTCCATTACCTCCAATGATAGGGGGATAGCGAAGATGGCGGTGAGGCAAGTGGACCTACAGTTTATACCGTGGTCTCCGAACCACGTTGGGCACACGGGACACTTCACATGAGCTAGACAGAGGTGAAGGCGCGGATAGGGTCGACATAAAATCGAATTCGGACCCTCTGCACGAGAGTCGCGAACGAAACCACTGGCGCCCAACAGATCCACTCTCAAAGCAGATAAACAGTTAGAGCTCCTCTGCCTCTTCAGGACGCGCTTGCCTTCTTGTGGTGGGTAGACAGTAGTTCATGTTTCTACTGCTCACCCTTGCCCCTCCAGAGAGCAGAATACGCCTCATACTGAGCCTTACAGCTCAATACAAAACTGTTCTGTTGGAGCACATTTAGACAAAGGTGTGTTGTAGATTCGAAGATCAGTGTTTCAAACCTCATTCAGGAAATGTTTATTTATTTGTCTTTGTATATAACCTTAACAGAGGACTTTCCTCGGTGTATTAATTATGATTATGTATCATAATTTGAACGTATTATCCCGTGCTGTAAAAATTTATAAACATTTAATGTTAGTTTACAAATGCAACAAGGGGACCACCAGAAATATTGGGTACAAATCTGTTTTCCTTAACGTTGTGTCGTAACCTCTGTAACGCAATTTTTAAGTTTCATACCAGAACATGAAATCGAAATATCCAAATAGTAGTCCAGGGTAGGTAATAAATAAAAGGCGTGCGGGACTTCTGGTTAATTTATTTGTTACACTATGTAACTAACATTCCATATTTGCCGTTATTGTTGCTATGCATCGTAAGTTGACATTCCCGTCTGCAATCTAGTTGCTATGAAAACTAAAGAAACTTCGGTACTTTAAAAAATTACCAAAAACACTAGTGCAGTAAGAAAAACATTTATCAGTATCACTTTCATTAACAAATACTTGTCATCAGGAGCATCATTCAGAAACTTTGTTACATCCTCCCTCGAAAATACTTTTGATTTCTTCGGACGATGTCTAACATTTTTCTTTTTCAAGAAGCACACTAACTTAGAGAAACTTCCAATATCAATTCCATTATTTAACTTTATCATTGATTTTGGCCTAGAAAATTGAGACCACAAACTTCCTGGGCTCATCAGTTTGCTACTTCTTAGTACAAAATACGTCAATATATTCTTTTCATTAATATTCACATCATGATCTTTTAAGCATTTGCACAATGAATAATATACCAACTCATACCACTCTTTAAATTTGTTTGGTGTTAACTGATCACATCCGACTTTCCATGCCTCTTCTATTCCATCATCACTGCACATATCGTCTAAAACTTTCTCCATAACCAGAATTACACCTTAGTCAAATTCGTAATCTAACATTTATCTTCAATTATGTTTATTAATATCTCAGCTAATATCTTACTTACTAAAATTTAGATTGATATAAATACACACAGTACAAAAAATATGCAATACACATTTAGTAAGCACATAACGGAATCTCGGAAACCTTTCCTCATTCCGTATAAAATGCTTACCACATTAGTATCGCAATATACTGATGTAGGACTCTACACCGTGCTGTCAATATATAACAATAAATGTATTATGTACTAAGCTATTTAGTATCTCGAGTACGAGCACCTTTTAAATCGCTTGTTTCTGCGTCGAAACTCCTCATGTATATTGTAGTCTTTGGAAACGACTTTGACCTATTCTAGACGCTTCAACTTGAGGTACAAGACACCATACCAGGTGTTTCTTTTTTTTTTTTTCTTTTTTTTACCGTGTAGGGGAAAAGCCCAGTTACAGGCGACGGCCCACGTGCGATGGCCGAAAGTTGAGGGTCCCTGTGCCCCGATGGGGCCAGGCATACTCACTAAAAACCCCTCCACGTGTTAGTTTCGTGGATCTTATATTATTTTGCGTACATTTATTAACATGCTTCTTAGTCGGGTCCCGCATATCACCCCGGTTAGTATGTAGTATCTACTAAGCTGGCAAGCGTTGCATGCGAGCGCGTCAACGTTGCTTCTTGGTGGTCACCATAAAACCTGATCACCACCAAGTGTTAATCATGCGTAAGTTTAATGTTATATCTGTGGCTCAGGCCGGGTAGGCCTGTTAGTGTTACGGGTATAGAGTTAATTACTCGTGGAACTTATATAGGTATTATTTATAAGTGCTGTGTAAGCCTATGTGTATTGTAATACTAAAGCTCAGGCCTTGGTGACCTGTTAGTCAGGGATTAGTAGTGGTATGGTTATTAGTTGTCCTACTTATGGCCCCTTTTTCCTAGGTTTGTCAATGGTTGGTACGTAGCATGCTATTCGAACTATGTGTTCGATCGTCCTTTGTTCCGGCGTGGCCGTTCGTCATTTCCTTAGTCCATGCGCTGTGTCGTCGGTGTGTCCTACTCCATCTGCAGTCGCCCGCTGTCTCTGCGCCTGTAGGACACTGGTGGGAGGCCTTCTAACTCCCGGACCGCCTTGACTGTTGTCAAGGGCTTGGAGGGCTCTGTGCAGGCGGCGTTCTGAAAAGAGTCAATATAAGAGAAAGATTAGTGAAGGGACCATACCAGGTGAGTCAGTCGCGCCTTATTTTTTGGAAGATAGGCCACCCATCAAACGGCATGTGCGCCTTAGTCCAGTATTACTTGACGTCCTTAAAAAGAGAAATGCGCAAAATTCAGTGGAATAGCGGTTTAAGGGGCAAAATGTACTGCTCGCTAAACTACACCTCAAAAACATACGACTCCTTTACTGAGAACGAATTCCGGTTTTCAGCTGATTTTACAAACTTGTTATTAGAGTATACATGGCAAAGTAATTCAGTAAACGTCTCGGAAAAATGGACCTATAATATGAGTACACTAACAACGTCAGCTAAAAAGAAAATGACGGATTCTTGTACTTAGAGCAGGGGTTGGCAATAAAAAATTAGTAAAAAGGCACGCATCATCCATCATGGACCCGTACAGTCAAAACGGACATGTTATTAAACAACGATTTATTTACATTTTTGCATAAAGTACATCTCGCGCATCTCAAATGACATGCATAAGAGTTTTTGCCATTTAAGTAATAGTATTAAAACGCCCAGCAAATGATTAAACGTGTCTTAAAAGGGTAAATCAAGCACGAAAACTCACGAGGTGGCCATGGCATAGCACCAGACATACAAGTGGTACTACTGAACGCAGAACGTGCTTTCAGTGAAGCCCCGAAATAGCTCAATAGGATTATGACCTCTACTGTGCCCTAAACCCCAATGACACAGATTCGAATCTCTGCATTGTCATTATTTTTTTATGTTCATCGAAACTTGGAAACCGAATTCACAATAATTTAATTATAAAGTTCCTGAAGGCGTGAATTACCCAAGAAGGTCATCAGTTCGAGCACTTGCTTCGTTAGAGAAGTCGTGTTCCAGAAATAGAAAAGATGTCATTCCAGCGCCACAAAGCATACAAATTTAAAACGATATTTTTAATAGCACAATAATTCTATGTCTGCAAAATTCTATTCAACTTCCAGTTAAACTATGATACTGTAATTTCCTTGTTTTCTGTGTTCAAATGTGTATAAATGATCCTTATTTCAAATGCACCTACCTATAGGTGTGCTTAAACAACTACCTACTTGTAGTTCACCAATGAAGAAACATAAAATATACCATAAAATATAAATAAAACAATTAAAAATAAAAATAATAAGACTTTTCAGAATAATACTTGTAAATTGTGAGTATTACAAGGTAAAGAGGGTGGTTCGAACCACCCTATGCAGGGGATTTGAACCACCTTCACAGCAGACAAATAACATCGCAGTTTTGCGCTCGTTCTAACTGAGCTATTTAGTAACGTGAGGCAAACATATATACTTTATTAACATATAGTATTCACTGGTTCCAGTGAACATTTACAGACGTGCAAACGTCAGCTGTCTAATTTTGAATATACCACAGGCGATGCGATAACATCTATATTAGTACTAATTTCAGTGTGTGTAACATCCATGTTAAATACGCGGGTATAACCTAGTAATGAGGTCGATGTTTTCATGTTGGAGTATAAAATGAGGATTGTACAAAACTCGAGAATAAGGAGCAGCTGACTCATTTGGTATACGGCACTCGATTGTACGAGACTTCGTTGATTCTAGAATTGGAGCATTAATTTAATTTCGACTGACAGCACCCATTTTGAGTACAGGTGTCTCTTTATAGTCCATGAGACGGAGTTAGCATCTGTGGTGTTAACAGGAGTAAAGCGGAACGAGTTTCTATCACGTGATTTTCTCCACCTGGGAGATATTCCGATATCTCTGATTGGCTTCACTTAGATATGAATAGATTCCTACTTGATGGAAGTGGGATAAAAATTCCAGCGAAAGAGGGATGCAACAGCGGCTCGATATGCGCCAAGTATCCGCATGATAAGGCCACACTGGTCCATTGCCGACACTTTTGACCTTAAAAAGACCGAACTAAAATGAAAGTGGTATGAAATGGATGGCAAGTCGCGGAAGGTAAAGAATCTAACCCAGCATTTGCGTATTGACCAAGGAAAATCGCGGAAAGAAAAACCTTTGATCAGATTGGTCGGCCACCGGATATCAAACCCGGGACCTCCAGAATGCGAGTCCCAAGCCTGAGCCATCCCGCTCGAAACCACTTATCTGTAGTAAGTAGAGAAACTGTTGCATTCCACCCAAAAATGGATACTAAACTTTCATGAGAAATACAAGTTTGAGGCTGCCAGAATCCAAAAAACAGACTTGTAGAAAAAGTGTGTGTACCGCGCGCGTGTATGTGTCTTTGTTTATCGGACCCACCGACCGACCGTCTAAAAAGCGAAAATGAGGTTAAATAGCGAAATTGATAATTTTAATTTCAGCATCTTCTAAGTATGCGACTCGAAGGTTTTCAAAAAAAAATCCGCCATTACAAACGACACTTTACACGGAAAATCTTACCATGTTTTTAAGAAACTTCATTATAAACAAAATATAGGTATATATTGAACTTTTGTGAATAGTCCGTAAAGTTCTCTTCATTCTGAATGAGTTTTTATAACTTGTAAACATTAGATAAATGAACAACCACTCAATACTGTGTGCCCACTACAAGAAGACGACACAGAGGAATATGTACCGTAATCACTTTTGCTGTGTTTATGCTCGCCTTCCGGATATGATAAAGATGCTAGCTTCATGCAAGATACACAGTGTTGTCACATAACTCATCCATGCATAATACTTATCATTGCAATTACTGAAATGAGTATTAGATCTGGCAGCATGGGTGACTCATATGTACTCTCATACACTCATTTTGTAGTAAACAGATCCACTAACAGAACAGATAAACAATTCAAACCTCTCTTCCCTCTTCATGCCCAGCTTGTCTTCTTGTGGTTGGCAGACGGTACACGAGAAGTGCAGATCTCCTTAAAGCATACAATTTATGTCCAATTCATTTTTTATCTCATTAATCATTTCCGAGATATTTTATTATGTTTTGGATTATCAAAGCTAAGCATCTGTTAGCACACCGTTCTGCATACAACTGTGCAGAGTTCGATCACTTCGTTACTTGCGTACTGGTATAATCTAATGTAGAAACAATGTAGAGTTAAAGTCGTTATCCATCTGAAATATTTTATTGTTTCGAGCACTTAACAGGAAATAAATTAAATATGATATATAGAAGACATTAAAGAGCTTTACACCTTCCCATATTTGCTTACATCCAACGAAATGATAATGTGCCGCATCAACATTTCCTGTAAATATAAACAATAAATTCAGTATTACAACAAAAGCAACAGCAATGATGATGATGATGATGATTATGATGATAATAATAATAATAAATAATAATAATAATAATAATAATAATAATAATAATAATAATAATAATAATAATAATAATAATAATAATAATAATAATAATAATAATAATAATAATAATAATAATAATAATAATAATAATAATAATAATAATAATAATAATAATAATAATAATAATAATAATAATAATAATAATAATAATAATAATAATAATAATAATAATAATAATAATAATAATAATAATAATAATAATAATAATAATAATAATAATAATAATAATAATAATAATAATAATAATAATAATAATAATAATAATAATAATAATAATAATAATAATAATAATAATAATAATAATAATAATAATAATAATAATAATAATAATAATAATAATAATAATAATAATAATAATAATAATAATAATAATAATAATAATAATAATAATAATAATAATAATAATAATAATAATAATAATAATAATAATAATAATAATAATAATAATAATAATAATAATAATAATAATAATAATAATAATAATAATAATAATAATAATAATAATAATAATAATAATAATAATAATAATAATAATAATAATAATAATAATAATAATAATAATAATAATAATAATAATAATAATAATAATAATAATAATAATAATAAAACAGCTATATGTACTGCCATATGCGAACTCTTAATACTACTAAACGCAAAGAAGAGTTCAGCTGTATCAGACAAAATTTTAATTTATGTAATATAATGAATTAAGCAAATATTTTACTCATTTATTGTGGCTTACAGTTTTAGAGTAAAAATAAAAGTGTATAATACTAGCTTATAGTTTAAATTGTAGATTATTTATTCCTAATATTACATATATTACTTTCAAGTCATTAACAACGTCTATGCAAGCGATTCTGAACAAAATTGCTCCTAATTGGGACGTCAATATCCTGGGGGATTCTTCGCTGTGTAGTAGCCCCACGTTGTGCACACATTTAAGTATTTAACTGTTGATTGTCCTCATGTTTGGAGTTAATAAGCTGTGGTACATATTATGTTGTGTGTGTTAAATGTGGCTGTAATGCCCAGGTACTTCATGCATCTGCTAGCCAGTTTTGCGGCTTGCACTCTCTTCTTACAAGCTGGAACAACGGCTATGGCAGGAGATACAAATACCACAGAAATTGTGCATAAGATCGGGTAATTAAGTAACTTCTCATCTTTCCTTTTACATCAACAAATGAAAATACAAAATCAAGATTACAATTATAAAATGCATAATGGAAAACGCCATATATTCCTAATTTTTGAAAACCCTACCTTGTTGCTTGCCATTGAATAATAATTTGGCCCCCATACACCTAAGCCTAGGTTTTTGTGTATTGGAGGCCCTCTACTCCTTTTTACATATTTTGCCATTTCACCTATAATCTATATTTTTCTCTTAATTGTTCTTAGCCATCTCTCTTTAACTTTCCGTAAATAATTCCCTATATTTTTCCTGTTCTTTTCCCCTTTTACTGACAAATTTTCTAATTACTACTTCGCCCTCCCCCCCCCCCCCCAAATTGTACCATTTACGTTGCCAAGCCTGCACTCTCCATATCTTTGTTTGACTGCAATATAATATACAATGGAAGTCTGCATTCTCTTCTCCATACAATGGACATTTATCTAGCTCCCTATCTTGACCTATACCTTTCAAGTTTCTCACTCCTGTTCTTGCCCAAGCAAAACCTTCTCGCATAACTTATTACAGATGTCTATATATCTTTCCCTCCCCCAGGTTGTTTTTATTTCTCTATATAACCTCCGTAAGCTTTTGTCACTTGTACTGGCAAAAATGTCTTGTCTGTCAAATTCCTCTAATCTTAACTTCTTTCCAGAAACCTCTATACCCATACTCTGTATCTATCCAAGAATGACTCATACCTATCGGCTTCAACACGTCATTCATTTTATGTGCTCAAGACCCTCCCCAGTAATTAAGTAACGCGACTACGCTTCTGTTATCGTGCAGCTAGCTACATGGGAGGAGGCTGACGTTGAACATACAAGAGTAGCCATTGTTTCTCCTGTCTACGTATGACGTTCTGTAAGTAGTGCCGAGCTTGGTGAAAAGTACCGAGCGACGCAAATTCCTCTTAAATTAAAATAGTCGTCAATGAATGGTTTCATACGTTAAAGGAGGTGTTTGGTGATATGCCATTTCACGTGGGCAAGTTTTAGAATGGCACAAATGGTTTTGAGAATGTCGGGTGAGCAATTCAAACCGAGGGCGACACTGATCAGTTTTTTTCTATATCAGGGGTGTTATCATGACTGAATTGGTGTTTCTCTGAGAGTCAAACAGTTAATCGGAAGTACTACAAAGAATCTGTAATCAAGCTGAGGGAAAAATTAGGGATGAAATGGCCGGATTTGTGGTAGAATGACGCATGAATTCTGTGTTAGGATAACGCGACAGGCCAAAACATCGTATCTATGAAAGCTTCCCTGTACTCAAACATCCTCCGTATTCACCAAATCTGGCTCCCTGTGACTTTTTTCTCTTTCCAAATGAGGAGGGAATGAGGAGGTAAAAGTAAAACCGGCAGAGTTGTTGAAAAGGATAACAATGGATAACCTACACCCCACAATATTGCTTTGAACAATAGAGGGCATGTATCCAGCGGTGGGAAATATGTTGAAAGGGGTACAAGTTAGTTAAACTTTAATCATCTTTTCACCTGGCTGGCTGCCCGAGAAGAAAGTGAGCGTAGTTAAACTTTGTTTCCAATAGATCACATTTCTGACACCATCTCGTTATTTACTTGCCATACTTCATATGCACACGTACCAAGTGAGTCAACCGCCCCTACCGATCCAGTTTTATGCAATCCGCAATTTCAACTCTAATGTGAAAACATCGGACCCCATCGTAATTCTGTAACATGGATATCATCGGTTTTCACTTAGAAGCTGACTAGTAAAGCAGATGTTATAGTATCGCTTTTATTGCATTTGGAATAAATAGCTGAACGCATTTTCACAGCTGAAAAGGTACGAGGGCCGTCCAGAAAGTAGCAGACGTTTTGGCCTATCGTGGCGATGGGTGGGGCTAGAGCCGCCATCTTGGTGTCAGGACGTTTCTACATTCAGTGCGCATCCAGCTGTTTTAGCGTGAGGATTGTGCGTTCTTTACTTTGCCTCTGTGAGTCGTCAAAATGTGCCCTACAATAGAAAATCCCGTCACTGGTGAAGTGCGGTCTGTGATTTGGTTTTTGTTGGCTCAAAACAACAGGCCAATTGAAATTTATCGTCAGCTTTGTGATGTTTACGGGCAGGGGTTAGTGAGTGAAAGCCGAGTGAGGCAATGGTACATTGTTTTAAAAATGGCTATACCAATGTTCACGACGAGGACCGCAGTGGTAGGTCTAGCTTTGTGACTGGTGACCTGGCAATGCAAATCAGTGATAAAATTCGTGAAAACCGTCGTCCCACGATTACAGAACTGTCGGAACATTTTCCCACTAATTTCATGGAGTCTGGTACATCGAATTGTGATGGAGAAGCTTGGTTACCACAAATTTTGTGTTTGGTGGGTTCCGAAAATCCTAACGGAAGACCATAAGAAATAGTCTGGCTACAGCACTGACCTTTCTCCAAGAATACAGCACAAATGGTAATGCAGTTCTGGATCGTATCGTAACCGGGGACGAGACTTGGGTGCAGCATGTCAAATGTGAAACAAAACAGCAATGATGGAATGGGGGCACATACATTCTCCCAAGAAACCACGAAAGTGTTTGCAAACGCTGTCAGCAAGAAAGCTCATGGCTACTGTGTTTTGGGACTCCAAGGAAATGCTTCTCCTTAATTTTCTGAAACGTGGAACAACAATAAACTCAGAAAGTTATTGTGAAACACTAAGAAAGTTACGGCACGCCATGCAAAATAAGCGTTGGGGAAAACTAAGCACCAAGGTGTTTTTTTTTTTCACGGCAATACACGTCCACACACGGCCAATCGTACCCGGGTACTCTTGGATTGTTTTGGATGGGAGGTGTTTGACCATCCACCATACAACCCGGATTTGGCGCCGAGCGATTACCACTTCTTCCCAGCGATGAAAAATGGCTCGGTAAACAACGCTTTGGTACTGACACCGAACTTCATGCCAGGTAAACCAGCGGTTGGAATAGCAGGCGGCAGATTTCTACATGAGGATATTGAAAAACTTGTGCCACGGTATGATAAATGTCTCAGTTTGAATTGCGATTATGTAGAAAAATATATTAAGAGTGCACCTTTCAAGTGTATATAAAAAGTTTTGAATTTTTCAATTTGTGAATTGTTTATTTCAAAACTTCTGTTACTTTGTGGACAGCCCCAGTATATTGTGAGAAGAAAATACCTCACATTATGTTAAACTGTTTATCAAACTCTTCTGCTTTGGGATAGCTCAGCTGAAAGAAATGTATCGACATAAAACACGCATTTTGAGTAAAGATGTTTCTAATTACTTGGATGAACTTATTTCTTTTTAATGTGTTCTAATATCTATGAATAATAATCTTTCTTTAAACTGATATTTTGTTTGATATTAATATCGTTTTAATTTGTAATTATGCGTTATCCTTATTTAATATGTTATTACTGCTTGTGTGTGTGGTTTTTTAATAAACTACTTTTAAGTAGTTGTTTAAACGCTATACGTACAGTTGAGGTTACTGGAATAAGGGTTAATCATATTTAATATAAGACATTAATTACATTATCTATGTATCGCATAAAGTAACAAGGGATAAGAGTCCGCAGTTTTCGGATAAACGTCTGTTACCCTACTGCTTTTCTGCTTTGTGATATGCTACATGTTTAGTCTCCAAGATGGCAAAACAACATTTATGTACTACATTGATTAATAGGTAGTAATTAAGTGTAATTAAACTGTGTTACATTCGAACTTTTACCCCTAGCATGAGGAAAAAGTCCTGTTCATGTGGGGTACAAGTCTCAATATATTAGGGAGCATTAAATTATAACATAATAAAATAGTGATTAAGAAAATATTTTAATACATTGAGAAGTCATAACCTGACTACAAAATAGACAAATACTAAAATGGTTAACAGAAATAATGGCCAGTCTTAGAAAAAAAAAATAAGCTAACGAAAATTAACTTTTTGAAGTTAATGGGCACTAATAAACTGTCACCTAAAACTAACACATATCACAAAGTGTCCTCCCTCATATGCTATTCGGTTTTCATGCCACCAGCCTGTACAGGAGTGACACTGTATCCAATCTTCAGTAGGGGGAACTTTATGTGCAAGTTCACACCCAAGAAACATTATAGTTTCACTAGAAGCTGGTTCAGTTATCTTACTCGTACTTGGCAGATTTCCCTTTCTGGCTATTTAAGTGAAATTTTCTCCTTACTGTTTGTGCTTTTCTTGCTGTTTCAAGAGCCCTCTTGTAAGGAGATGATATTAGAATCGCTGATTTTTTGCCTCCGGACATTCTTTTCCTATGCACCTGCGTTTTAGGATCAGGTACAAATTCAGACGGGGAGTGATAAGTGTTGGCTTCTGCGTTCCCATTACGCTGTGGAGAATGCTCTATAAAATTACTGTGCCCAGAAGTTGATACTGCTACCCGCTCTTCCTGACATTAGTCGTTTTGTTCCTGTGGCTCATTCTCAGCAGCTGGAATCAGGTCTGTTACCTATGAATGCAGAAAATCCTCATTACTGAACTTGAATCTGTCGAGCGGCATTATTCCACAGGTATGAAAAGCTAACACAACTTGCTTAATAGGGCAAATTTTCAAATAAGCCTCCTCAAACAGCTCCGAACGCTTGCCCCAAACTGCAGGCGAACTTTTACCCCGACTGCTCGAATTTCATGTTCTGAGTTGTACTACCATCATACGATCCACTAGCAAATTAACAACCATTGCAATTCGAAACCTATATTCTATGCTTTAAAGCCACATAAATTTAATTTCTCTCGCATCATATATGAGGAAGGAAGCACGTTTCCCGAACGCTCAAAAATTACATCAAATGGTTTAAAAATGTACATACCTCATTATTGAAACCATTTTGATACAGGAGCAACGAAACCACACGAGCTGAACAGCAGAAATTACACGTCTTCACTAACACAAAAGCGTTGCCTACATAAAATCCCAAGACTGGAATTTAAGCAATTATACTTTTGCCCCGTTAGGACTCTTACCCCCTTGCTACTCTAATGTATAATGTGGAAGTTTAAATACGAGAGTTATTTGTTGTAGGGCAAAGGAATGATTTTTTAATAAATCCACGTCCTCTTGATATGTTATGGTGCACCTGAAAGAACCTTTTTGTCACAAAGTTATACTTGTTTGGAATCGCTCATGACTAGCAATGTTCGAACGCGACTCTCTTAACGATTTAAGTACTCGAACTGATGCAATTGTTTTTTCACACCCGAAAGGAAACTATTGCAAGGAAGTTCTAACTAGGTGTAACATAGTGCGCGCGCTTTGTGTGTGTGTGTGTGTGTGTGTGTGTGTGTGTGTGTGTGTGTGTGTGTGTGTGTGTGTGTGTGTGTGTGTGTGTGTGTGTGTGTGATGGATCTACACTACACCACAATACGTTGGCGTAGACTCTCCAGATCTTCTGGTTTCTCTTCATAAACTTGTTTTGAATAACCCCAGAGTAAGAAGTCAAGAGTGTATAGACTTGGTGACTTGGTTGATGATTTGTTTGACCAGGAGATTGATTCCTGTCTCCCTTGCCAATGACCAGGATATGCCGCATTTAGATCACCACACACGACCATTGACTTGTGTGGTGGAGCATCATCATGGTGGAACCACATCGTTAATCGTTCTTGTAGTGGTACATCTTCTAGTAGCAAGGACAGCTTATTGCAGAAGTTACAGGTAACGTGCTCCTGTTAGATGTCCCTCGAGGAAAAACTGGTCCAATAAGATGGTCAACCAAAATTCCGTACTAGATATTTTACTCCCTATTACTCTTGGGAAGCTGACTCCCTTATCCAGTAAGGGTTATCAACATTCCAATAGTTTATGTTCTGACAATTTACGGTCCCATTGTAAAATCTTGGTTCTTCGGAAAACAAGTTCCTGGAGACGAACACCCAGGCAGAATAACGGAGGCAAACACTTGGTATTTCGGCCTGAAAGGAGTACTGGTTCAACTTTCTATCATTATCAAAACACCCACACCATTGCATTTCTTGAACTAGTAGATTACAACTGTTGATGTAGGGGCAAATGGTCGAGTAAGTGATGGATATCTGTTCAGAGGGACTGACTTTGGTGAAGCTTTGGAAGCAGAATATCTTTATCTGCCAAATAATGAACCTTTGTAACGAGAAAGAACCTCAGTTCTACGTAATAGTAGCTGATTATGCCTTCTCACTGCACATGCACTTCGTGAAGCAATTTCCAAATTCAACTTTTGCTCCAGGAGAAGGAGATTATCAATTATCGTCTAACTAGAGCACGCGTACTGCTGAAAATGCCTTTGGTATTTTAGCTAATCAATTCCACATCTTTCTCACCAGAATTGCACTATCACCAATATATTTTGAGCAAATAACGCTGGCAGCATACAGTCTAATTTTTATGCACTGAAAGAAACAGTAGTTACACGCCAAACGAGAGTGAACTAAAGTCAGTTATGAATTGTCCTAATCCTATAACATATCAAATGAGAAACCCTATATGGACAAAGTTCTTAGGATCATAAATGTGCTTATTAACTACTTCAACTCTTCTGGGAGTGTGGCATGACAGACACAAGTTACAACAAAGTAGCACAGAGATAGCATCATATAGGTAACCGCAAAGTACTTATGGGTGCACACATGTATTGCTGAGAAGTCATGTTAGAGATTCTGTTCCTTGGTTTGATGTGGACAATTAGAAGTTGCAACTTCTTATTACAGAGATAGACATGTTATCTATGCAGCGCCCATTTCTTACTAACCTTTTTGTGTTATTTTTCTGACATGCATCTCGTACTTATTCCATTTATCTTGGCTTTGATATCATTTGTGGTAGTTCCTGGCCACATCTAAAATATATACAAATGTATTTATGTATTATAGTACCACGCTAATGATTAATATGCGCCACATGCGGGAAGTAAAACCGATGTACAGTGAAGGTAGTAAAAGAATTTTAAGCCAGAAAAGGAAGCCTCTGAGCAAAATTAAGCGGTCTTTTCCAATATAGAATGGGATGCTGAAAGCCACAGCAGTTAAAGAGCGTTCATAAGACAAACCACACAGTTTAGTCAGAGCACCCTGGTACTATATTTTATAAAGGTCAATTTTAGGTAGGTAGTTTTACTTTAGCAGAATGGGTTGAAGGCAGTACTCTTTTTAACACATGCTGTAATATGTTTCCCTAATAACTACTAAAATGATCTAAGTTAAATAATAGAAGAATAAAATGGCCTACAAGAAGCATAGGCATCATGCTTTATTTCTGTAACATGCTCTGTAGTATGGAAGTGGTAGCCATTACTTGACTTTGCTACAGTGAAATAATAATAATAATAATAATAATAATAATAATAATAATAATAATAATAATAATAATAATAATAATAATAATAATAATAATAATAATAATAATAATAATAATAATAATAATAATAATAATAATAATAATAATAATAATAATAATAATAATAATAATAATAATAATAATAATAATAATAATAATAATAATAATAATAATAATAATAATAATAATAATAATAATAATAATAATAATAATAATAATAATAATAATAATAATAATAATAATAATAATAATAATAATAATAATAATAGTAATAATAATATTTATTATTAATTATTATTAGTATTATTATTAATTATTAATTATTATTAATAATATTTATTATTAATTATTATTATTTATTATTATTATTTTCATCATCATCATCATTACTTTTGTTTGCATTAATGTCTGCAAACTGTGGTAATTCATTAACATTTACAGTGAACTACGATGCGATTTCCAGAACAAACGGTGCTGAGAATTGATATTTAAAAGAGCGTTAAAGAAACTTAAGAGCTTCAATACATTTTCATCATTTCACTCCGACTGCTAGGTATTACATGTTTCCACATTATGTATTTCAGTTTCACCAGCACAGTGATCAAATATGTAGAATGTTTTAGGTTAAGCTCTTCTGCATTTTGGAAAAAAATATTAAATCCTCTGCATATAGATTATACAACATATAAATTAATATGCACAACGTAGACAAAGATCACTGCGTCACAATTTTTATAACAGTGCTAAGAACAAAAACTTCTGCACTCTGTCCGTGGCTGCTGGCAAACAGGTTCAGCCTGAATGTTGTTGCTGGATGCCCATTCTCAATGTGGTTTAACCGCTGAAATAGGAAATACGAGTAGGGTGATTTTTAATTTGGAAGATAGGAAGAGGAAGCATGTTGCTCTTCAGTGTCTGTGTGTCAGGATGCAGGACCGTGCACCCTGGTGGGAGTGATTTATGAATATTCAATTTTGATTGGCGGGTGTTGTGATTTAGAGGCCAATCAGTTTTAAGTAAGATTTATGTGGAGCTCAACTTTAGCTGCAGTTTGAATTTGTTGCGGTATCATCTCGGTTGTCCACAAGTGGCGTCTTCTGGGGTCATATTCATCTAGAAACTTAACTAGAGCGCTTTGAAATGCTGGTAAGTTTGTGTAGAATTTTGCTGCCCAGCACCTAATTTCATCATCCATTTATGGAAGAGATGAGACTTAGTGAAGGAGCGGCCAGCAGAATAGATGAACCTGATTCCTCTGTTCTATGCCCGTTATAACTAAAGAAGTCAGCTGTCCGCAGCCATACCCCAGATCCTGCAGGCGTATAACATGAGGGGTCTATGAGTGCCCGGAAAAGGTGAAACTTAAGGCAAACATGCATTCCGGACCTTGGTGTGGGGGATACAGTGAGGCGATTGCTCATTGTGTCCGTGGGGAAATGTACCTTATGTATTTGCGAAAATTTAGACCCTTATTCAATTTTACTCCAAGTTAGGTGATAGAATTTTCCCAATCAATCCTTCGGCCTCTGAAATGTAGGTCTCTCAACGGGGGTGAGGCGCTTATTCAGTAGAATGTCGCGACTCTTCTCTGGGTTAACGGTCCTGCGCCAACGCCGCGCCACTTTTGCACTACGCGGAGAGGTGTTAGTATGGGCTTGAAAGCTCTGGGGAAGTGTTTGTTTGTGCAGAACAGGAGCACCTAATCAGCATACTGGGTCACATTGACGTGTGGCTGAGCTGGGAAATCTGCCATGTAGACGCTGGAAAGCGTGTGGGTAAACACAGATCCTTCGAGCAATCCGCCACCTGTTTACCAAGTGTTGATATTTTCCCTGGGACTGTGACTTTGAAGGTACGGTGACGTAGAAAGCTGTGCCTACTGTGTTGGTAGTCCCAGGTGGATTAGTTTGTATAGGAGACCGCGCGCCAGGTCGTTAAGAAGACCTTCTCTACTCTAGATATACTGCGTTAATGAACTCACCCTCCTGAAAACCCGGGGCAGCAGCAGCAGCAGCAGCAGCAGCAGCAGCAGCAGCAGCAGCAGCAGCAGCAGCAGCAGCAGCAGCTGGAAAGTAGAGTGCCAACGACGAAACCCAACTGATGGTCGGGAATATCTTGAATATCGTCCAAAAGTGGAGACAAGTGGTTTAGGACCAAACTCTCGAGCTCTTTCGGGAGGTTCGAAAGAAGACTGATGAATCGATATTGGAAGGATGTAACGGGTCCTCCCTGGGCTAAAAAATGCAGATTATCTGGGCCTCTCTCTCTGCTTTATTGAAAAGGACCCCAGGTTATGACACTGAATACCGTTGTCGCCCACCTCTGGTACCGTGTCTGTCTCACGTTCAAGGCTGGCCGGCCCTCGTAGCCACGGTCGTTACAGCGTATGTCTCTAGCGTTCCGCCGCGTAGAGGGTCGCGGGTTCGAGTCCCGCCTTGGGCATGAGTGTTTATGTGTGTCGTGTATATGTGTGAAACCAAAGAAAACATAGTAAAAATAAACGGAAACAATAAACGGTTAAATAGGGAAAAGAAAAATATATATCTATATACATAGATATATATTTTTATATTAAAAAAAAAGAGAGGTCCCGAGTTTGAATCTAGGTCAGGGTGGGTTATTTGGATAAGATTTCTTTCGAGGTTTTCCCTTATCCTGAAAGATAAATGTCGGGAAGCTCTAAGCTCTATGGACTCTGAATTCACTTGAGCATCATTTCACCCATTTCATTCATCGTTCAATATGAATCCGGACGATGAATGAAATGGACTTTAATATAAAAAATACCTTTTCAAGAAAAAGCAAGGCGTTGAAAGTAAGGTATCGGAGAATGATAGGAGTCTCGGGCATAGGTACGAGCAAAATACATCACTTAACCCCTTGGGCAATGAGCCAGGACGCATTCCAAAATGTAAATCAGATAGAGGCCAATACCGATTCGCCTTTATACGCTCGTGAAATGATGGTCAAGAGGGTGAGTGCATCCATAGCGACTAACATTTTGCCAGCCGGATCGGTTGCGGAAAAGAATCTGGGTAAGAGCTCTCAGATTAGCTGTTTTTAGGTCTGGAACCACCTCAGCAACTCCGCGAGATTGCAGCCTTTCTACAAGCGCCAGAACTTACTGTATTTAGTTATACCTTGCCTTCCGTAAAATTGCAGTATGATGGCCCAGGATCAACGGGTGGTTCTCTGCACTTGCCTTGCGCCTTAAAAACTGATATAATACAGCTGTTTAATATTTATAAGTAATTACGATAGCCTAACGGTAGCCTGAATACTTTCACAATTAATCGACAAAGTTCATGTAAAATAAAGTTCGTGTGTGTGTGTGTGTGTGTGTGTGTGTGTGTGTGTGTGTGTGTGTGTGTGTGAGAGAGAGAGAGAGAGAGAGAGAGAGAGAGAGTGTGTGTGTGTGTGTGTGTGTGTGTGTGTGTGTGTGTGTGTGTGTGTGTGTGTGTGTGTGTGTGTGTGTGTGTGTGTGTGTGTGGTTTACATGTTGTCTTTTTTCCAAATTCTCCCCCTCCAGAACATTATGATAATTTATCACTTGCAAAGTAGTTTACTATTAGAGTGCAAGCTGTTAAAAATGTGCAAAGAGATGTTCTTTCTTATGCAATTGAATACCATTTTCACAATTATAGCCCATGAAATCAAATTGTGATTCTGTTAAAAATATAATTGCATTAATGTACTTCGGAAATTTGCCTAGCAATTTCCTCATATGACTTTGACTTCTTCCATCTTGTGGTATTCTATAGCACCCACAACATACGAACATGGGCCCGCCTGTGTAGCGTAGGTGGTAGTGTGTGTGCCTCACATTCAAGAGGCCCTGAGTTCGAATCTCAATCAGGGTGAGTTATAAAGATAAAGTTTACCCGGGGTTTTCCCCTTATCTTTAAAGATGAATGCCGAGTTACTAACTTCTATGGACTCTAATTTCACCCATTTAATTCATCGTCCTATATGACTTTACGTTGGAGGACGTAAATTTAAAAAAAAAAAAAAGTGTGCAAATATGGCCAGGTTTCATAAAAATGTATTAATTAGTAAACATCCTTTTCCCACGTAGCAGAGTTGTAGTTTTCATGACACACTGTAAACACCCGCATTTTGTTGGCCAAGCCCACCAAATCACCTCAAGTCTTTTAAAGTTTGCAGCACTTTCTAATTTGTCATCAAACCTTTAATACTTTCGAAGTATTGGAAGCAATTTGTAAAGAAAAGCTATGAAGTTGACACAAATCTTGAAAAGTCTCATAAAGCACGGAATTTGACCAAAATTTGATTAGGATAGAGCGGGGCCATTCCACTCATTTCAAATTTATGGTGTTAAAAACAAATAAACATTTTTTTATCTTAGTTAATTGATGGAAATAAATCATTTCTTCACACTAGCCGTATATAGGCTAAAGTTTTTATATATATAGAGTCAACATTTACTATGTTAAACATAGAGCAGAACAGTCTTTATCAATCCCTTAAAGCATACAGATGGTATAAACATACATAGTTTACTTGCTATAGTTGTGATTAAATAAAACAGCGAATGTTGCACAGAAAGGAAATCTCAGAATTAACGCGGTTATTACGCCCGGCCCTGGGGCCATCCTCGCTCACAGTACGTTTGCATTTTAATTAAATGCATTTGCCACAAATGAAGTTTTTCTTACCAACTGCACTAACGCACACTTCGTGAAACCCACAGTCCTCATTTCTGACATTTGATCCAGTCTCCTTTGGTTGCTGATTTCGGAGAATAAAACGTTAACCCACAAAATCTACAATGAGCATCTTGCTCATCACTGTATTCTATTTGGACTGGAACCAAGTCATCACTTGACTCACTATTCCCACAACTTAGTTTTACAATAGGTCTACGCTTTTCTTTCTTTTCACTCCGGTGTACGTCCAAAGCTTCTTGCTGCCAAGTATTTTAACCTGGAAACTAAATCTTTCTCCTCCTCCAAACTGAACACTGTAGGATGACCAACTGATTTGTACACTCCTCCTCCTAATGCTTCTTGACATTGATGAGCATGAACACGATCCTTGAGTGTAGAGTAAGACACTTTGGAAAGGCCCGCTGCTCCTTTCATATTTACATCGCGTTTAATACGCTCGTAACAGCACGAGCAATGTCGTCCTCGTCCAGTTTCGTTCCAGCTTCCTTTGTTTATCTGCGTGTACCATCTGAAACGATAAAATAAAATTAGGTAATAGTTGTATAAGAAATAATTAGGTTAAGAGAGTCCAAAAAAAAGCAACCTATATCGTAACTGAGCGAGAGTAGCCGCTTTTTCTTGGGCGGAATAACCTCAACTGTTGAACATTTGAAATTGCGCGCCATGTGAGAGCTACGATAAAAGAAACGCGCCATCTGCTATGCATGGACGTAACACAAACTATAACCTACACTGACACTGATTTTCAGTCAAAAATCTCTCTATCTGCAGATATTAGACCCCAAGTCACAAACGGTATTTCTTATTCAAGGCAAAAAACGCAACATAACTTACTTACCTTGTAATCTTCTTCTGCTAATACTGTAAAATAGTATCCTACAACCTCAAGTAAACTCATAGAAACGTCGCATAAACACCAAGCTTGACAATGAACTGGCAGGCAAGTCATCGCTGCCCATGATTGTTGGGCAGTAAACCAATTTGCTTATTTCGGGCGTAAAAGTTCCGTGAGCGGAATAGCCACGCCCTACCTTATGTATAAGAATCTTTATTAATAATGTAATCACGTAAAGACAACAAACATGGCCATCGTTCCGCTACAGAGTATGCACAATGGGGACTCAACCTAATGAAAAGCGAACTTCGCTGGATTAGCGATGTTTTGATTTTTGTTCTCCAACACCCCCCCCCCCCGCTCACATAAGCGTCAATTTTGAGCAGTGAATTGTTAGATAAATATTTTATTTGTATTCAACCCGACTTGTCTTGTCGGGTCTGAAGAAGAGGAAATTAATTCGTACAGTATGAAAAGTTGAAGTGGATATCATTACGGTTTAGACTGTTACTCTACCCGGAAAAAGTAAGAAGAGGTGTTAGTAGAAAGGGCCCATGAAACATGTTTTAGAAATAGCTCGTAGCGATTAACTTGAAGTCACTCGTCTTATGAGATATGCACATAATAAACAACTGATATCACCCCGAAGGCTACAAGCACAATGGTCATTCACTATCCCCATATTAAATTCGATATAAACAGATGGATGTCACAGCCATATGCAGTGGCGAGGCGTCACTTTCAATGCGAGGGAAGCTCTAAGTAATAATTTTCATTAAAATAACAGAGAATAATTGCTCAAGGAACTAAGGCTACTTCTTCAGTACTCTTTCTATTGTACAGTCACACATATACCCTTCTTGCATTGCAAGACTGCTCACACTACAAGCAGACATATTCTTGCCTCCCTTCTCCACTCAGATATTCCAGTTTTTCCTACAGCTGGCACACACCGCATGAACTGTTAGCCTAAGATGTCGAAAGTATGCAATTCACACGCTTTTGCTAATAACTTAAAACTTCACAAGAATTTCCTATTCGTCAGCACTAAATAACAATCTATCTAAATACTACTGCTAATGCTATTCATATATCCTTACAGTTGCATTTAAAAGCGTCACATAAAACAAAAACAAAAAAATAAATAAAAAAATAAATAAATAAACTTTTCTTCATACGCTACAGGACTTCACGTGATAAAGTCTCTCAGTACTTCCGTGGTGCTTCCTAATTATCGAAAAGTAGCGATTGCTTCCGAAGCCTACGAAGCATGGTACTGCTTAAATACTTCTTCAGTATTGAATGAGCTCGCGGAACTGGTCACTGGAAAGCGGCTGTCAAATTGCCCACAGCACCGCGGATGTTCACGAGTAAATTTTGAAAATGTATTCAGAGAAAATAAAATATTTTTGGCATGAATTTTCTTTATTTTTCTCCTGAAATTCATGGGGAAGCGCAGCTTTCCAGCTCTTCGTTACACACTTCGCCACTGGCTATATGTAAAAGAACACGAAAGTAATAAAAAGATGCCATTCAAGCTATGCGAGGTTTACAATATAGTTAATCAGATAAATGTTCTCCTATGTCCTCAAAATGTACCATGCGTGAAGTATATTAAGATGTCTATGGTTTTGTCGGTGTCGGGCGGTGTAGTGAGATAATCAGGTGCGATGTACTGCGTGGTAATCGTTTTACATGCCGCGGCATAGCTCAAAATTCCCATGTGAATGGGAATCCAAATGATCCGTAAGCAATTGCAGATGACAATGGATGTAGTAGATTACGGAAAAAAAATTCCTACATTTGCAGTTTATTCGACATCCGACTGCTGTAGCGCATCAGTAGGCTTTAAAAAAAAAGTCCGAGAAAATAAATTTCTTCCGAGTCGAAAATATTTTAGTGCACGATATAAGGCGATGCAGTATGGATGGCAGTAGAGTCATATAACCTCTACGTATGAGGTTTATTTTATTATTATTTATGCAACGCTCTATGGTTCTCTCAGGCCACGCCGTGGCTCAGTGGTTAGACCGCTTGGCTCTCACCAAGGCGGCCCGGGTTCGATCCCAGGCGACCGCAAAGTGAGATTTGTGGTGGACAACACGGCGTTGGGGCGGGTTTTCTCCGGGACCTCCGGTTTCCCCCGCCATCTCATTCCACCGGTGCTCCATCTTCATCTCATGCATCATCAGTGTCACCGCCTGCGGTGCTGTAGGTAGTAAAAGCGGGCGTTAAACACTACACATTTCACATTTCTATGGTTCTCGGCTTTCCATTTTACATTGGGCGTGAAAGAAGGCTTAATTTTGCTCAGAGGCCTATTTATCAGGATTGAGCTTCTTTTACGTGCCGTAAATCTACGGTACGGAATTACCGGTTTTACTTTCCGAAGAAAGTCATGCTAAGGATCTTTACGCCGGAGCAGGACGACTATTTCAACGTATGCGTCTCGCGCGTGGACCGGATATAAATACCGGCATTCGTATCTCCCGGAGTTTTAGAGCCATCGTCATCATTACGGATGACCTAACAGAAAAGCTTAACATTTTCATACCTTAATCCGATATAGCAACCATAAAATTTTATTTGCATTAAAAATAATTGAATTATCAACATTCTGCAGGAATACCACCATTCCAAGAAGTGGTACTATTGTTATGCTCATCAGGAATATGAACATGAGTTTAATAAATGGATTTCTCATTGTGGTGAATGTCTTAATGCAAACATCTGTAACATTGCAAGTTATTACGGGAATAGGAAAGGGAAATATTTTCTACGTACCAAATAAATAGTTAATTTTTACCATGATTACAACATGCTCTTTTCTGTGTCAAGGTTGCAATTCTGTATTTATAACATAAGAAAGCTATCCATGTTTCTTTATTCCTTGTTCTTGGTATAGTTTATGTTATTCCTCTGTTACTGCACAACAAACGAGATTATAGTATTCAGTTATTATTATGGGATAAGTCCAAAATTTGTCACAGTAAACAAATTGCAAGATCTGTTCTACCATTAATATAAATATGTAAGTGCGCGCTGTTAAAGATGTCAAAAAATATTTATACAACTAAAATTTTCGAGAAGCACAGCAAGAAAAATGACCAGGTTAAAACATCACAGCCGTCAAAAGGACAGCAGTCTGGAGTGAGGAGACAATCTCAGGGAATAGAAAAGATAAATCTGAAAAAAAAGTATGAAGCAGCAAGTCAGCGGACACCAAAAAAGTCTGAAATACTGCCCTTCCTCTCTGTAGAAGAGTATATGAAGACTACCAACCTTACACTTACGTACAACCATAATGACAGCTGGCCATCATTTCCTAAATTAAAGTTCAACTTCTCAAATTTCAGCTTGGATTCAAAAAGTTGTTCAGAAAAAGTTAGCTTACTTAATGCTCCAACAACTTCGAGGCAACGGAGCACCATGCCTTCAGAAAATCCGTTTGAGTTTAATCCAACTTCTGAATTTGCCTTACATAAGAGTTTGAAACAGTGTTGCAGGGGCAGTGTATGTCTGCCTCCTATGAAGCCTAAATCTGTAGCTCCTAAAATGAAATATTCTTTCAGAGGAAAATCTTCATTAACATCCTTAGAATATATGGAAGAATTAAGGAAAGATTATAAAAGAACACAAAAAGAAATACTAAGGTATAAAGCAGAACTCGGAGGCGTTCAAACACATGACAATTTAGACAAAACAGTTCCCTTTGAAATAAGCGCCAGTGATAATTTAAGTTCAAAAACAAACAAAGAACTGCATAAACATATATGCATGTTTTTTGAGAAAATTGATTCAGATGATGGGCAAACTTCTACAAAGAAAAAGCTATTTGGTGTGCTAAATTTTAATGTGGCAGAAAACAAAAGAAATATAAAACCACTGCAGATAGAAATTGTTGGTGTCTGTTTGCATAAAAAGGCATCTGTTCCAAACTCTCTCTCAACGTTACCATGCACTACACAAAGTGAAGAAGTTGAAGTTCTTTATATGAACAACAAATCACAGCCTAAGCGCAGAACAAAAAGACGTTGTAAGTACGATAAGTCCCGAAGTTATGGAGATTCTTCCTGTTATTCATAAATTGTACTGAAATAGATTACATTATTATATGACATTTAACGAAGCATTAAACACACTTTAGGATGTTCAAATTTAATGGTAGGATTACAATGATCTTAATGTGATATCTGTATTACAAATATCATAAAAAGTGTAATAAAGTGTACTTAATGGTAATTTCAATATGCAATAAATCTAATATACTCCATCTGGTCCTGTTTCATTTGGAACACTATCCATGTTTACTTTCTCTACTGTTTATCTATAACAAGTAGAGGAAGTGTTGTACCCCAACCAAATGTTCCATATTGGGATTTCACCAAAAATATGTTTTGTCCATGTGTGTATGAATAGCATAACTCAAAAAGGAGAAGTTGATTAAATACAAAACAAATATTTTTTTTTTAAGTTCAGCAACATCCGAAGATGAGACAAGAATATTTTCGAAAAAATCTACCCTATTGCAAACTGTCCTTTACATAGAACAGTTCTTGAAAATATTGATTTTCTCAAAAATGGCTTTAACGATTTTGATTAAAATACCTGTTTAGATACAACAGAACCAATGAACTAAATACCGCTCCAGCAGTTGGCGCTCATTGCGATCTGCGCCTGGCGCGAATGCAGTCATACACCATTTTTAAAACTAGTTTTAAAGATTTTGCTTATCAACTTAAGAAACGAAATTCTGAAACTGATCAACTCGTGGATCGTAATCGCGGGTATGTCTAATAATTCTATCAAAAATGGTAAAGATGGTAATTACTTAGGATTAGGATTACTACGCAGGGGATTCGGCACCGAAACCTGTGGTTCATTGTTCCTAACTTCACACTTCATTGTTCACTACTTCAGAGAACCCCATTAATACAACTAAACATCCTAACTAGTTAGTAGGCGGAACGAGGAAGCCACAAATCAACGCTTACGATGATTCTGTCATGAAACACCTCTCTTATTTTATTTAATGATGTGGTGGCCGTAAATGCAGATGCAAAGCTTGTTGTAACCAATCATTAGGTTTTTGCTTTTTCTTCTGTCAAGCGATTAAAAATGACCCATAGAATGAGTTTCCTATATTTTTACGACATGCTCCGAAAATTATACAGGCATCGTACATGATCCCATGCTGTATTAATAAGTACAACGGATGATTTGCTTTCTGAAACCAACACACCATGCTACAGATTGACTTTTCACAACCTGTGCACCCCGTTTTGTTAGGTGTACTACGCCATATACAATGCAATACCAGACACAAGCAGAACAAGTATAGGTACGAAGGTGTACAAAACTAGCGTTCTAGCGAGTTCCAGTTTCTGCGCTTGGGTTGGCGGTGAGGGAAAATGGCGGCGTTTGTTTACGTATGCGACATCATTGGCTGTTTAACCTTGTAACTCTCTCTCTCTTTGATATAGTAAACGCAATTTGTATGTATTAATCAGAGTGCACGCTCCACTTGCTCAGTTTAAAAGCAGAAGGAAGCGGGGGAGTCAGTTGTACAACATGGCTGCTTCCGTGCAATATGCGAACATCACAGAGAGAAACCGTTAAAAGTGGTGAAAAGCATACATTCAACGTGTTTTGCAAGTTATGTGAAAAATACCCGACTTTAGCAATGGAGGATATTAATTTATCAGCAGATATTGAGTGCCAAGTATTAATGCCGCTCGAAGTGAGGTTGCTTTCCACTCCAAGAAAACATCGAAAAAGAAAGAAGCTAGATGTGGAAGGTGAATGTGATAAATTTGTTAAAAGTATTATTCGACGCTAAGCTCATAGTTTCTATGAAAGAAATGAGCCATTGCAATTACAAAAGTGCTTCAAGCAGTAAACAATGACCCAGATTAGTCGAGCTTTAGAAAAGCGAGCTTCCCCACCATTCTTTGCTAAGTAGATTTTGAATTTGTGAACAGAAACAGAAAAAATATAATTGTTGAACGTTAAGATATATTGTTATGGCGAAGTAATGATCAGAAGAAAATTCGGAAGTGGAAGTCGTTTAAGGAATTCGTCCGTTGTCAGATTCCAATTAAGACGTAAAGTATTTTTTATTTTTTTCATTTGCATGCCAGTAGAGCTTTCAAGTCATTGCCAAACTGGCTACACGCAGTTATCACTGTTTAATCCACAAAAAGATCCGTGCTTTAATTTTTAATTTAAAAATGAGGTGAAATTATGTGAAGAAATCAAATATTTCAATAATTGTAAGCATTCAGTCACTTTTTAACGAACAAAAAGAAAAATATATTACAGGGACATCTTTGCATTTAATCTTACCGTAAAAGCACTACCGCATAAGATACTCAAAACACCGAAAACGGCAAAGCAAACCTTTGCAAAGAAGTTCATTGACAGCGCATATGTTTGCCACGTGGGAATAAAATTACGCGACTACTGCCTCCAATCACAGTCGCCGACGTAGTAACACATTTTCCCGCTTTGTTCACATCTCCCCATGAACTAAGGACGGCGCCGGTACACAACATGATTTTCGTATGAAACAAATGATGGTTAAATAGATCATGTGGAGTAGTAGTGCCGTCGGAAGTGCTGAAATGTTATCCAAAATAATATAAAGATATATTGTCATGACTAAATGACATTTACGTATTATAGAAGCTTAGGTTAATTAGCACTCACTGCCTACACCAAAACAAACGAGAGAAGCTCGCATGCTTTCTTTAAGACTGCTTATGATTCACTATTCTCCAATTTCTTGAGTTTTTTTTTCGGTTTTAGGTAATTCCATATTATCTGAATTCTGTATGTGGCTGCCGGTGCAACCTTGAGTTGGAACAGCGTCATCGCCGTTGGTGCGGACAGTCTCTGTATTTTGGGGATGTCGTACATGGAGTTTATTGCTCCTGCAGTCCGGACTTGTATGTACATGTGAAGTGGTTCCCGTGGTCTACACCGTCACTCCCAGGTATCTAAACCTGGGAACGATTTCTAGGGCTGACTCACCGCACATGAAGTGGTCCTTTTATGATACTCTCCCTGCTTTCCTGAATTTCATTGCTTTTGTCTTGGAGCTACTTGTTTCCACGGAGTCCTGTAACGCCCAGTTCCGGTGTTCTCAAGAACTTCTTGTAGATCTTCAGCGTTCCTGGAGAGAATGGCCATGCCGTCTGCATACATGAGCAGTCTTACATTTCTTGAGCTTATGGCTTAACAATGTCTGCCATCATTACATTAAATAGTACTGGTTTATCGGGACCCCTTGAAGGACCCCTCTTGTTTAGGCAATATTTTTGACAATGATATGCCGTCGTATATTAGCACATAATGCTGAGTATCTGTTTTATTGTTTTCAACTCGTAACTTGTCTTGCCCCACATATTCTCGAGCTTGCAGCAGAGTAACCTTCTCTCTATGCTGTCAAATGCTTTGGAATAATCTATAAGTATGGTATACGAAGGGATGTTTGGCTGTACCAGATTCCTTGTTATCTCTATGCACAGCATGCAAAGACGATCTGCCTGGGATAAACCAGAATTGATTCGTGGGCATATTTGTGCGTAGTCTTTGTTCAGTGCGCTCTAGCAGGATTTTGGAGAACAGTTTGACATTGTGTTCTCCAACGCGATTTCCCAAACAACTACAACATTTACGTTAGCCAATACCTGTCGCACATGTGCATTGGCGAGAGGATGGCCATGCTTATACTCTTACATCATAATTTTGCTGTAAAGGTAAACGCTCTCAAACGGCAGGTAGGCGGATTCCTTCGAAAAAATAACATTGACTCCAGTTAGCACTTCCAAGCTAATTTATCACTTTCCTGTTCACTTTTAATCACAGTTTCATTTATGTCGCTAGTAGTCAAGTCTAGCCGGAGTTGATGTTGTTTCTTCAAAGTTTGGTGATGTTTGTTAGTCTTATGACGGCAGCATTTGGTTTTGCATTTGTAAAACGCCCAAGTAGCATCTGGAGGGAAGTTCAGAAATCACGGAAATAATGTTGAGCCAAATGGAAACCGCTTATTGCCACTTGTCAATTTAATTATGCCTTTGTGACAGATGCGTGGTTCATTAAACCGTCCATTGCGGGGAGGGGGGAGGGCTATAATGCAATGTAAGCGTCAAATGCACGACGTTTGCGGTTACATTGGATGCCAGAAAATATTTTCCGGTCCATTGTTTGAGCTCACAGCTGTCAAATAAAACTTGTTTATACGCATTTATCAAATCGTTTCACAGTGTTTTTTGAGGAAAGCGGAACTTCTTACAAGAGGAACTTAATATAAAAAATGTAAGTGACGAAGTGTCAAAAAACCGACTACAAATAGTTTTTTTCAAGTTATCCAGTTTTGGTGTTGTGTCAGCAAAGCACAGACTCTTTCCAGTGCCCTAGGATAGAAGGTCAAAGGAACAGAACTATTGTCCCAATTGTTCCTTGAAAAAAATCATGTATATGCTCAAGGTATGAAGTAGTATGTTTAAACTAGGAAAGCTTAAGTCATCTATGTTAATTGATTATTGTTTTAATAATATGCTTATGACAGTGTGTAAACTGTACTCCTAATATATTCACATTATTCAGCAAGTTTTGCATTATTCCATCAGAAATTATAGTAGAGTCTCGGTTATCCGACCTTCGGTAAACCGTATTGTCCGTATCGTCCGCATTACCCGACATACTCTCACGAGTGCTTGGTCAGTAGGGTATGCACTCTCGAACCTTCAATGAGTGTACAGGTATAGCTCGAGTGCGGACAGTATTGTTTTCATTTCCTGTGAGTACAATATAGCACGTAAAAGCAAGAAAGTGGTTGTTTCCATGGAGGAAACATGTATGTATGTACCAACACTCCCCATATGGCAACTACGGCCTTCGGGGTAACCTCGCCCCACCACGTGATGACCAGACCCGTTTCTCAGGTGGAGGCACCCAGAGGGCGGTATCCATTACTTCCAATGATAGGGTGATAGCGAAGATGACGCTGAGGCGAGGGGACCTACAGTTTAAACCGTGGACTCCGAACTACGTTGGGGACACTTCACATGAGCTAGACAAGGTGAAGGTGCAGATAAAGTCGACTTAAAATCGACACCCCAGAGCCGGGAATCGAACTCGGGACCTCAGTACGAGAGTCGTAACGAAACCACTGCGCTACCCGGATGCCCATGTGGAGGAAACATTGAAAAGAAAATATTGGTGACAACTCCTTTTGTCCCTGATAGAGGAAATGGACAATGGCAAGTACGTGATGGGATCTATCGACATGAAAGACGTTGCATACTGGGTGGCTCAGGATTGGGAACAAATCGAAACGACGACATTAGCAAAGTCTTGGAACATACTGTTAGGTGATGATGAAAATAAAGAAGAGGCAGTACAAGGAGACATGGGTGACATTGTTTCCTTATTGAACCGCATTTTTGGCTGTGAGGACGCTACGTCTCAAGATGCGAATAGCTGGTGTGCAGAAAATCAACAGTTTCAACTCACAGGCTCCGATATTGTTCACTTCGTGAGTGGTAATGACAATAAGGATGAAGCAAAACGGGAAATCGAAGAACAAAACGAGAAGAAGATGAGTCACGCTGAAGGATTAAGTGCTTTAGAGACGGCATTAAGATACTTGGAGCAACAGCCGGAGGCAAGCGCAACTGAGGTATTGATGTTTCGTCGATGGTAAAAACGTCATTCAGCAGGCAAGCAGACTTCATTGATAAGCTTCTTTTCTTAAGACATTTGGAGCTTATTTTTGTTCAATATTGCATGTAGAATTGGTTTGATTATTTAGTAAATACCGCAAAACCAACAATAGTTTTAATAATACAGAATACAAACCATGTTTTATTCCATTTTTCAGCCCGCCTCGGTAGCGTAGATGGTAGCATGTCTGCCTCACGTTCAAGAGGTCCCGAGTTCGAATCTCGCTCAGGGTGAGTTAACTGGATAAGGGGGTTTCCGGGGTTTTCCCTTATCCTGAAAGACGAATGTCAGGTAACTCTAAGCGTCATGGACCCCGGACTCATTTGAGCATCATTTCCGATATGAATTAACGTTGGAGGACGTAAAATTACAAAAAAAAAATCCATTTTTCAACTTATTTTATATTATCCGACATTTTCGGTTATCCGATCTTGTCCAGGGCCAGTTTAGATCGGATAATCGAAACTCTACTGCACTTACTATCGAACAAATTAGCTGATTTTGTTAAAATTTGTTTCTTTCACTCTCATTTAACTGAGGTTTCATGGTGTAAATGTGGTTTCTGACAATCTAGAAATTCAGTTTTTAAATTTTAGAAAAGCTTTCAGAATGCCATGTTTAAATAACCTGCCCATAAAGTACTTTTTTGATGTTAAAATATAGGCATTTAGATCTGAATAGCATTCCTGCATTTTCAATGTTGTTTTATTGGTTTCAGCTTTTCAGATGATGAAAAAATTAGGAAGCAATGGGTAGTTGCATTGTGGAGATAAAATATTTCCCAATAAGCGCTCCACATAGAGTGTGTTCATAGTATATTTCACCTGATTCCTCTGATAAGGAGGCATTTAGTTTAAACTGAAAAAAAAAATACTGACCAACAATTTTTAATTTCCTACTGTTTCTTTTGCAAACTTAAGTGAAAAAAATAAATCTTCTATAAAAGGGAAACTTCACAAAGAATTTGTTGCGCCAACACATCAATGTATTTTTTTTTCCAATGTACTGCAACAAAATGCAAAATGGAAGAACAAATAATGCTTGTGCAATAAGTTTTGGAGGTTATAAATATTGCAAAATTTAGTTTGCATATGTGGTATAAGTATTAAGTAGCATTTTTTCAAAACCCAATAAACACTAAATTTTTTGAAATTAAGAAATACATTGCAAAAATATAATTTTGACCTTCCAGATCTCCCTGTGAATTATGTTTTAGGAAACGTAGACATATATCATGTTCAGAAGCAGAAAAATTTATGGGGTTTTAGCAAAAGTCAATATATGCAACCTAAGAGTTAAAGCAAAAGTCAGCACATGCAATACTTAGTTCATTTAGAGCAGAACAGCTGACAATAATAGAAGTGCTTCCAATGAGGGTTCTTCTTTTGAGAAATGTGTGAATGTTCTGGTGAAGAATAAGCTTTATCACTGGATCAAATTTAAGTTTTATTCAGCATAGTAATTGCTAATCAGAAATCAGGCATATATCTGACTCTCAGCACTATTACAACATGTTACCCTCTGCCCCTCTCCTAAAAGCAGAAGCAAAGCTTGGTATGGCGTTTATGGAAGCACTAACTGTATACAGGCAACAAATTTCTACGAATTACAGATATACAGGAGCCGCTTCCCTAAACACCATGCCATGCTTTCCACAGCCTAATAGACTCTCATGGTGGATTATAGTATGTTATTCCTGTAGTAATGTTTCTTCTCATATAGGCTGTTTACATCCCAAAACCAGATGTGATTGTCATCAACCAATTTCCTTGTTACTTTCAGAGAAGTTGTTAGTGATGCAGTCATGTTTAAGTAAGAAGAAATTTTTCAAGTTAAATTAGAATGGATGATGATTTCAGTGATTCTGAATTTGATGTGTTGTTAAAAGAATGTTCAAATGTTGGAATCTTCAGAAACTGGAAGGATGCCACCCTTCTAAAAAGCAAAGCAAAAGTAAAAAGAACCCCAATATTTAATGCAATCATGGCCTTGTAGTTTTACCTTCAAATGGAAAAGCTAAGGGAAGAAAGAATGTAAAGCTGCTGGACTATGCCATTATGATAGCATCCAGTTTCATCGTCATGTGGTATCTTTAAACAAAATAGAACAAGATATGTTTTTCTTACTGTTTTTTAAAAATAGTTGCATGGCTGCAACACTTACAGGGTTCTTAGAAAAGAATTCGGGATACAAGAATATTCTTCACTTTTTTCCTGTGGGTGCAAACACATAGTTCCATAGCTCCAGAACGAGTGTTTGATAGAACCAAAAAAAGATACAGGAAAAAAAAAAGAAAAGAAAAAGAAGCATGTTGTCTCCTAAAGAATATTATGACATCTTAAAAAAATATGTCATATTGAAAGTACTCAATAAAGATTGAGAAATTAAAAACGTAAAGGATATTGTATTGTATTTATTTCATCCTTTGGAACATAATACATATGTTATAGGACACGTCAGTTCAAGATACAAAGATAAATATAAAAAGTTACATAAGACTAAAAACTGTAACAGATACAGGATCCAACAAAAGTCTAAAGTAGAAAAAGCAACTAAATATAAACTATATAAAGACCATAGAGAAATGCTATATAAAAGTAATTGTTCACAAATGTGGAGTTTACTCTAATTCATGATTTAATTCAATTTAATTCAATTTATTTTGTCCTTTTGATTGATATCAGACTAGTATAAAAATACATTAATGTCCATTGTCATTATTTACAATCACTTAAAACCAATTAATATTTAAAAACTCTTTTACAGAATAAAAGGAATGTTGCAGTAAAAAGAGTTTTACTCCCTTTTAAAAATGTATAAGGCTCTTGTTTAATATTGTCTGGTAGCCTGTTGTATAATCTTATACCTTTATTGATAGTACTAGACCTGAACAGCACAGAGCAACAGACAAACAGCACAGCAACAGCAACAGCCACAGAGAGTACCAAAACCTAGGTTTCAATTAAATATGAGTAGTAAACCTGACATCATATACAAGAAAATAAAGAACAATGTTAATGTGTCAGTGAAAAGTACATATGTCGTAGATTCTTTTGAAGTTCAGTTTCTTAGGAGAAAATCATTTCATTGAACACTACGATTCACGGTTTTCCAAAGTAAAATACAAATGAACAGAACCGTCGGATATGACTTAACGTTGGAGGACGTGAACTTAAAAAAAAAAAAAAAAAAAAAAAAAAAAAAAAAAAAAAAAAAAAAAAAAAAAAAAAAACAGAAGGAGGATGCTTCTGCACTAGTAAAGTATTTTAAAGAACCAAATGATGCAATTGAATTCCACAAAGATATATATATATATATATTGATAATTTTATTTGCTTATAGACTTATACAAGTTTCAAGCATCGTCAAGAAGCATAAACTATTTACATTTCATCTATTCTATATAGGCACTTCAGTATTAGGTACATTTTTAGTCTGTGAAATACATTGCTTCTCAGAGCTTTAATATCACTTGGCAACTTATTATAGAGTATTCTACCCTAGGAGAAAACTACAAATCTAACCTTGTCTAGATATGAGCCCGCCTCGGTAGCGTAGATGGTAGCATGTCTGCCTCACGTTCAAGAGTTCCCGAGTTCGAAACTCGGTCAGAGTGAGTTACCTAGATAAGGTTTATTCCGGGGTTTTCCCTTATCCTTCAAGACGAATGTCGGTAACTCTAAGCTCCATGGACCCTGGACTCATTTGAGCATCATTTCACCCAATTCATTCACCGTCCGATATAACTTAACGTTGCGGCGAACGTAAATTAAAGAAAAAATAAATGTCTAGATATGAGGCTAGGAATGTTGTATAAATTATATAATGGTAACAGTATCTTATTGTATTGTGCTCTCCGTCTTATTAAGAATATAATGTTTTCCATGTAAATATAGTATTCGTTTTGTGTTGTACTTATGTTATTATGTTTATTCTCAGTACAGTTAACAAAATTCAATTAAAAAAAGAAATAAAAGAAATAAAAATGAAAACATTCAGTATGTAATAATTAATAATGTAGGCTAATAATAAAGTGTACAACAAAGGAATGATAAGAATTATTGTAATAAATAAATAATTATATACAAATAAAGAATAAAATCAAAATTTTAACATAATTACAAGAGTGTTTCTCTTTCCCATATACATGCATTAACTGGCTTTAAAAAAGACCTAAGTAAATTATCCTATAATTGTCCATACTAAAAGTGTTGTTTCAGTACATCTTACTTGAACATTTTATTTAAAACAATAAGATCTAATATGGGATAAAACATGAAATTCTTCTACGATCTCTCTAGGTTAAAATAAAAAGACAATATATTTTCTGAAAAATTTGATATTCTGCATTTACTGCACCTGCTGCTGATACACTTGAGATAAGTTATAGCTCAGGTAAATGAAACACACATTTTTTGGTAGAACACTGTTATTTCTAATATGCATGTTTATGAACTTTCCACTTTTCCAATTCATTATTTTTTGTATAAACCTTGTTTTACTTTCTGTTTATAAGCCCCATTGCTTTCTCTTTCACAGTTTGAATGTTAACTGACAAGTTAAAGCTGTTTCCTTACACATAAATAGTAAATTGCTTTAGCTTTTCTGTTGAATGTGTAATTAACAGTAATAATATTTATCAACAATAGTTTTACATTTTTGAAACCAATAGGTTTCCTGTTATGTAACATATCAAAGAAGTTGTGAAAACATGTACATATATAAAAACTTGAGTGTGATTAATAATTAATTAGCTATACAGAAATATTTCTTTGTTGTAACAACAATGAGGTGGCTTTAAGTATAATTGTGTGTTTCAAAGGTGTTCTTTTTTCTTTCTTCTCAAAATGGGCAAAAACATGAAATAATATGATGCTTGTTAGAGGATCACAGTTGTCAATTCCAGCATTGATTTTATTCTGCTCTCTCAGTGAGGTGTTGTACAGTATTCATTACTCCAGCACATGGGTAGGTATGTTCACAGATTATACATATGATGTTTCATTGAATGTAACAAGCTTTCAAACTTAAATTCTAGAGAACAGGAAATTCATACACAACAGAGCCCAAGAACAGAACCAAGTGAAATAAATTATAGGAAAGGTGCATCACAGGAAAAGCAGAACAATTATGGTAAATTAATGTAACATAGATTTTATAATTGTAAGCTGTAAGTTAACCTGGTTTTTGGATTAAAGCATCCGAAGTCATTGATATCGCCCAAAAACAATGTAACTGGAGTTATTTTTTGTGTATCATTGTAGTCCGTTTTGAATCCATTTATTTATTTATTTAGTCCATTTATTGTTGTTTTCTTCTGAAAGAAAAAGATTGAATGTTTAATATGAAAGTTTGGTAGCTCAGCATGTTTTGAGAGACATGTGTTAAGTTTTTCTTTGAATATTTTTCTACACAATGGAGTCATAGAATGAAATATTGCCACCTTCTATTTCAAACACATTGCTCTCCCTTTCTAATTGGTCACTTATAAAAATTCTCTAAGATTAAAATAAATAATGCAATCTATTACTTGTATTTGAAACAACAGTCCATTCCAAAAGGTTCTGGCATAACTCTTATGCTTAGGTCTTGTAAAATAGTTACATTTTAAACTAAATTTAGGATCAGGCATCACTGAAAAATCAACATAGCCTATAAAAATATATTTTTATTTATTCCCCATACAGGATGGACGATTAGTTGCATAGCAGTAGCATAAGAAACATTGAACTAATTTATACAGTGCTATTGCATATAAAAATATGGTGGTAATTACTGATGAATCTTAGATTACTGATGGGCAGAATCAAATATTTTCAAGAATCGAGTTCTCTCTAACTGAATACACTTAAGAATTGAAACTTTCATTCAAATGCAAGTTCTCGGATACTACAGTTAATTGAGAACACTTGTATTCAAATACAAGTTCGAATACTACAATTATTTATTGCTAATCGAGAGCACTTGCGTCCCAATGCAACTTTTCGGATACTATGATTATTATTATTTGCAAAAGGAAATAGCTCACACTTTTTGATAAATGAACAAATACACAACCATAACACCAGATTATTAAAAAAATATGCACACACTATCAGGCTAATACAAAACTAGTGGAAAATGGAGTACTTCATTGTACTGTAAAAATTTTTAATTCATTGCAAATTATTTAATACTAGAAGATAAGGCAAAGCAGTTAAAAAAAAAAATTAGAGAATTGAACTGAACCATTTCAACAGGCCATAATTTCCCCTTGAAAGCTCGTAGAATGTAGAAATTTGTTTTAATGATCTCAGTGGCTCTGGGAGAATTGACAACACTGACAATTGTTGACAGTTGACAGTCTTAAATGTCCCATTTTCTTTGATACGACTGTAGACACTGAAGTTTATATAGGTATTTTCAATACACTTGTGAAGCAGCTGGATGATATTGAATTGAGGGAAGGTTATTTCCAGCAAGATGGAGCAACGTGCCATACATCTAATGACACCATGGAATTTGTAACCAGTTTCTTTGATAATCGAATGATTTCAAAAGTTATGTGGCCCCCAGATTCCCTGACCTAACCTCACCAGATATTTTCTTGTGAGGGTATGTAAAAAATAGAGTGTACAAGAACAGGCCACAGACAATTGATGTTCTCAAGAAATCCATTTGAACCGAAAGAAGTAACATTGGCGAGGATACTCTCCGTAAAACTTCAGAGAATATGGTGAGATGAGTGCAAACATGCGTAGATGCTGGTGGAGGACACTTCCAACAGTTTCTCTGAGATGTAAATAGTGCAATGTAATCTCCCAATTGTGTATTATGTTCTCTCAAATTTGCACGTGTGTCCTATTACTGGTTCAAAAGTTATGGCATATTGAAGTGGTTCAGGTTTTTGTGGATTGCACTGTACAACAGGATCAAATGTAACTAATTACTGCTACAATATGGTCACATTTCACTTCTTGTCATGGCTGTATTCTATTCAAGTGATGCATGGAGAATATGACATATGAATGTACTTAGAGGTTTCTGTTTAACATTTATAATGTGAGTTTTGCATAATGCACTTTCACTCACTGAATTAATTATGTTCACATTTGTTGGTGACAGCCTATATGTTTTTACACTTGCTAGTTAACAGATTTTGAAGAAAAAAAAACTAGTGTCCAAAAGTTAAACATAATTCAGAAAACAGAGAACTGAAAGGAAAAACGGTGAGTGAACGCAATTAAACGTTATCACAGTGTGTGCCTCCCCTTACTGATGGTCTCTGATAGGTAAGTGGGTTCACGATTCAAATGTCAAAAAAACCAGAGCAGCAAACAGCAGAGTATCAAGTGGATGGCTCATTCATTGTTGTTCTCCCATTGCAAACAGAAAGTAGTAGCTTCGCAAAGTGGTCAACTGGACCCTGTTTTGAAGGGTAAAATCATTGGACAGCTAGAGGCAGGTAAGACACAGACCACAGCATCTCAGGCCTTGAATGTACCACGAAATGTCATTTCCAGAATTTGGTGATGGTTCCAAGAAACAGGAGGTGTTTGTCGGGTCTCTGTACGTGGCCGTCCACAGGTCATAATCCTGCAACAGGACTGATATTTGACCATAATAGCACAATGACATCAGAGGATGCCTGCAAGACAACTGTCTTCTGAGCTTCCAGCCGCCTCAGACATTCAAGTTTTGAGAATAATTGTATACCAGAGGCTCCGGGAAGTCGGCCTCTAAGCTAAGACATCCGCAGTGTGTGCTCCACTCACTCAAATACACATATGGTCCATTTACAGTGGAGTCAGCAACATCAACATTGGATCTTGAATAAATGGAGAAAGCTGCTGTTTACAGATGAGTCCAGATTCAGTTTAAACAATTATTACATAGAAAATGAAGCTAGTTGCAGTGAAATAATAAATACTACAAAAATATAAATATTTGCAAATGGAAAAGAAGAAAGAAGTATTAACATCAATTTCTTAAGATAAGTGGAGCCTTAGTAGCAAATATTTATATTTTTGTAATAATTAAACAATGATTCTTGTCGCACAATAACCTGGAGAGAATGTGGAACCTGGTTTCATCCCACTAACATCATGGAAACATCCTCATTTGCTGGTGGTGTACTCATGTGGGCAGGCATAATTTTCAATGAACATACAGATCTGCACATTTTCGATGGTGGTACTGTGAATGCACAGAGGTACAGAAAAGGTGCTGGAACCACATGTGTGACTTTTCATAGATGCAGTTGGTCCCACTTCATCTTAATAGACTATAATGTAAATCTGCAAAGAGCCCACCTGGTGGACGACTATCTTGAGAGGGAAGATATCTTGTGCATGGACTGGCTAGTGATGTCCCTGGATATGAACCCTATAGAGCATGCCTAGGATGCATTACCAAGACGAGTTGCAGCCCGTCAACCCCCACCAGGGACACTTCCAGACCTCCGACATGCTCTTCATGAGCAATGGGAACTGCTGCCTGCAGAGCTCTTGAACCACCTTATAGAGCAAAAGCCATGGCACTACAAGGCTTGAGCAGCAATGACATGTTATCACACCACACTTGTGTAAACAAGTGTCACGGGTCAAAATTGTCTGCTATATCTCACTCTATTGCATTCCCAATCATGTGTGATGCATTGCTAACAATATATTGCCTTATGCTTAATTTTTTTACAAATGTGATAGCTTGCTAATAATTATGGACACTAGTGTAAATAAATAAAACAAAAACTGCTCAGATGGGACAAGCTGTTGGAATGCAAAAGTATTTTAAATGAAGCTGGACATGCCTTTAAATTGGATAAAAATATGATTTATAAGGTTTAGAAATGCAGTATATTAACTTGATTTCTAGTTGATATAATTTTTAGTCAAACTAGTTCTCCATGCTCCATATATTGCTAGTGTTTACGTAGAACACATTTCGTTAGGACCTTCCTAACATCCTCAGTTAGTATTAGGGAGGTCCTAACGAAACACGTTCTAGGTAAACACAAGCAATATATGGAGCATGGAGTATAGTTTGACTCAAAATTATATTAATGTTATGTTTCACTGTATCATAGTCCATATTCATTAGAACTTGATTTCTATTTGTTGACAAAATTATCTCAAGCGTTATCATTAAAATATGGGTGTAATATAGAACATTAATATACCTAATATAGAATATATTAGCTAGATAGACTCTCTTTATCATGTTTGATATTTCAAACATTTTATTTCTAAAACTAATCTAGCAGAAACAGTTTATTTGGAACTAAAAGATGTTAAACATATTTTTTAAGGCAGTATCAATGAACAGGTTTAAATAATGTGATAAATGGCAAGAACTAAATGTGTTAAACTAAAACAAATTAGTCATTATTGAGTACTTGATTATGCAAGTTAATAATTTTATCATCATAAAATAAGATTTAGTATCATAAAGTTATTTTCATTGTTAAACTCATATCAACAGGAGTTTATACACTCCAATTTATGTAATAAGATGTACTTCAATATCAGTAGCACGTTAGTGCTATATAGGAATTAAAGTTCAAATTTATAACATTGCTCTTCATTCATTATAGTTGACTGCACAATGTATATTCCATTATTCCATGGTTTAACAATTAAAATACTATAATCGCATATATGAAATAACTGTTTCTTAAGAGTTTGTTAGCTTTGAGATGGAAAGAAGTTCACAACATGTAAATAGTATATTACACACACACACACAAACACACACGTTCCGTCCTGGCCAGGAAATCTCATAGGTTGTTGTCAATCAGTTCACATCTCCCTTCTAGCCCACCTCTGTAGTGTGCTGGTAACGTATCTGCCTTCCAGGTTTCCCTGGGGTTTTCTCTTATCCTACAAGATGAATGTCTGGTAACTCTAAGCTCTATGGTTCCTGGGCTTATTTGAAAATCCTTTCACCCATTTCATTCATTGTTCGATATGACTAAACGTTGGAGGACATAAATTAAAGAAAAAAGAAGTCCTCCCTTCTAAACTGCAGCATGACCTTTAGGATGTGAGCACCAATAAAACAGTGACGGCAATTATTTTGCATAACCGACCACAAAGATTGTAAAAATCTTATTCTATCTGGAAAATAAAATTTATAATTTGCTAGGAATGGTAATTTCAAAATTACAACACTATCAAGCATATATTTCATTTATATTTTCCAGTAAAATTAATTGCAAAACAATCTTTAAATGATTTGTCCAAACTTCTAACTTATTCTGCAATTAAAAATGTCATAAATACAAAAGAAATGGGGGTAGTTTTTGTGGATTGGTAGGAGCAATAAGTAAATCTAACCTATATACACAAAAATATAAGGAAATATTGTTTGTTGCTGATGCTCTTCCAATAGGATTTCCTCCATTCTTCTATGAACTTCTCAATAATATTTAAACATTTGAACTGGAACCTGGCATTAATTTTTGATATTGCGATTAACTGGAGTAGGTAGTCTCTATTCACGTGGGTCGTATACCTCTTGGAGAACTGAAGATATTGATCTTGAACAGGTGGGCGGCCAAACAGTGATGTCCAGTCATCAAGTAAAAAAGGGCCACTGCTGAGTCTCTTGGAAGTTTTGGTATGTTGTTAGTATTTTCCAGGAGTGTTTCCATGATTTATTTGTACTTTTTTCTTAATAATTATGTTGCCAATATGTATGGATTTCTGAATTTATATATAATTTTGATGTATTACAAGAAGTTTTAATTGAACTCATTTGTTTTATACTTGTTCCTTTCTTGAATAGGAAATCAGTATTTTCATTTCCCATAATGCCACAATGGTCTGGGATTCCTTGGAAACAAATTTATTTTCTTTGACTTTGTAAAATTTTAAGTGTGTGTAGAATCTCTAATATTTTGCTGTTTGATGGGAATGGGGCGGCTATTGCCTGAATGGTTGCTTAAAATTACAGCACAACAATTGCATCAGGGAAGTTCTTATGCCTTCCAGTGGCGGATTGTGCCAAAAAATAACAGCGTGCTGAAGGAAAAGGTTTCGAAAAACGAAGTCCATGAGCTGATGCTTCTTCATGATATAAACAGAATTTCTACTTCCTTTCGCTTTTTGCTCAATTTTTAGAACGGATAGTGCTTGAAAAGGCAGTTTTCAGAAGCTCATTAACCATGTTCATTATTTATTGGTTAAAGTTTTCGTAATATTAAACTACTCATACACTAAATAAAGTGAATTTATAAGACGTTTCACACTCTCACATAAGATAAAGAAACTGATATCAGCCACTAAATAATGTTACATAAAGAAATACTTGGATACAATGCAAACATGCAAACCACATGCATTTGTTATGGGGGATTCCCGTTATGGTCGCAGCAATGGAGTATCATGCCAACATGATAGGTGCATCACAAGCAATCAATCTTCCCTGCAATTTAATAACCATTAGGTATTGGATCTGTTTACGTAAGAAGGATGAAATTAGTTTCTAGAACTAAAATATAAAGCAATGATATATTGTTAAATGATTTTCAATGCATATTCAAGTTCTACACCTAAAACTATGAGTGTTGGTGATCCTGCTTCACCGTGTAGTGAATGATCATCATGCAACACTCAGTTGCAGCACGCATTTGTGTGAAAATCTAGGGAACTCACAACATCGAGGAGGCAAGAGAGGAAGGTTGTACGCATGTGCAATAACTGATTACCGATTTTTCTGGCTCTCAGTGCATTGATGTCACGGATGCGCTCCATTAGTTATGCAGGTGTTTTCCATGCATCAAGAGTTCATTATTGGTTGTACTCGATTTCTTATACTTCCAATAATGCATTGTTATTTACATGGTCTTTTAAAATTTCTACAATGTGATTTATAAAACAGAAAAGAGTGTACTGCAGCACATAAGTATGAGCCGACCCTGATGCCTTCTAGTTCCCATGAGATGTGAGAGGTCTTAGGGAAATAAAAAAGGTGAAAAACTTGCAGGATATTTTGCACCTGCTTGTCCTTTTCTATCAGTTAGGGATTCATTGGTATAAATATGAAGCCACTCACTTTCTGGGTGTTATCCTGCTAGTCAAAAAATTATCCTGGCTTTAACTTTATTAATGGAAACCTCTCAGATAATGCACTGATTACTCAACATGGACATAACATCTGTCATTTGTAATTCCTGTGCATTGCATTTGCTGAAGGCGCTTAGCACACATCCCAGAAGCATGCCAGTACCTCTTTCACTCTTCCGAGAATAATTAGTGTGTTATCTGAGATGTATGTATTATCAAAGATAAAGCCAGGGTAACCTTTTGAGCAGCACAATAATAACAGGAATGGATTGTTTCTAAAGCAGGCATTTTTAGAATTTTATTAACTATACATTTTTTTGAGTGCATGTATTCTAAGAGATTTTCTTTGCAACAATTTGTTGATTCAGTGGATGTATGGGGAGAGGTAGTTTTTCTATTTTTATCCCTATAGATAGGTTTTGTTTTTGTTGCAGGTTCTTAATTTGGTTAATATAACTTTTATTTGCAGGTAGAGGATTGTCAATATTCCAGTACATATTGTATAGGTTATGAAGATAGCTTTCCATACATTTGTATACTTGTTTTTCTCCCTCATATTGTAGTGGCATATTCTAAGTAGCCACTTGAAAATCTATTAAAGATGTTGATTTTCCTTCCCCTTTAATAATCTTGACGGTACGATTTTCTATTACTTCTAATTGGCTTAGTTTTGTTTGATTAGCTGAGATTGTAGCTTCGCTACCATAAAGAAGGATAGGTTTATGTGAGTTCTGTATGTAGTATTTAAGGTGTTTGTTGTACTTCCCCATTTGCTGCCAGCAAGTATTTTGAGTGAGGAGAGTCTCTTTGTAGCTTTTTCTACAGACTATTGGATATGATTTGTCCATGATAATTTAGAATCAAGTTTAGCACCTAGGTATGTGTAACTTTCGGTTTCTGTAATATTTTTCTAATTAAAGAGAAGTGAAAAACTTGGTTTAGTGTGACAACAAGTAAAAATTGGGAAGTTTGTTTTTGACATATTTACAGTCATTTCATTTTGTATACAACATTCAGAGAGTTCTTCCAATGCTTTATTCATAGTTGTTGATAAGTTGTTGATTTTCTTATTACTTGCGGGAATCCACATCACCCCGTCTGATATGACTTACATTGAAGGACGTAAATTACAACAACAACAAAAATATAAAAAGAAAAAAATGAAAAGAAAAAAATCCACATCTCCAAGTCATTAGCATACAATCCACATCTTAGTTTTCTGATTTTGTTCAGTTGTAAAGGTAAAACATTTATGAAAATATTAAATAAAGTAGGGCCTGTAACTGATCCTTGGGGCACTCTTGTAGAAGTTTATTTAAATTTTGATCATTTGTTTTCATGTTTAGTTGCGTTAAATCTCTGAGATAAGAGGTTATGAAACTTTTTCAACATTTTATTATTAATTTCTAACTCAGCCATTTTATGGAGAAGTATTAAACGAGGGACGGAATACAGGCACTTTCGAGAACCACAAAGGCTGCTAGGACTGATTCTTTCTTTTCTAAAGCTTCTTCAGTATCTTGAGTTAAAGTGAATATTTGTTATGTTGTTGAGTGATATTTCTGAAATCGAGCTTGTGCTTGAGAAAATAAATTTTTTGATACAAGATACCATGAAAGACAAGTGCAGATCATGTATTCTACCAACTTTGCTAATGTGCTAGTAAGAGATATTGGTCTACAACTATCAAGCTGTCCTGTTGGTTTATTTGGCTTGAGTATATGAATTATAATAGCCTTTTTCCAGGTTGTTGGTATAGTTGTATTCTATATTAAATTAAATATCTTTAATAGTATATTTTGTACTTTTGGTCCAAAATCTTCAATCATTTCTCCTGTAATTTTATCAGATCCTGGTCTTTTATGTACTTTAAGTTGTGAAATAGCTCTTTGGAGTTCTTGTCTTTCAAAAGCTGAATTAAAGATTTCATGTGAATGGTCTGCTTTAAACGCTTCCGTATTTCCTTCGTTTAAAGAGATTCGGCTTTTTTTCTTTTTCTTTTTGGTAGGTATTCTATATTTGTATGCTTGGTTAAAGGCTTCTGATATTTTATTAGCATCTCTGAGTATTTTATTTTTGAATATAAGAGTTTCTTTCTTTTTTTATAGGGGATTTGTTATTTAATGTACAGTAAAACCTTGTTAACTCAGACATCTGGATAACATGGACCAATGTTGAAAAAAAAAATGTGTTTAGTGTAGTAAATGAATACTTGTTTTACAGATGATAAATTGCTATTCTCAGGAGACATATTATTCAAATTCTCTTGCATTCACCTCACCTGCTAAGGACCAGTTTGGCAGAGAAACTTTGATAAAGTCATGGAAAAAGTTGTGGCCTGGTGTGTGTGACTTGCTAGAAAACAAGCTTGAAGAAGAAGAAAAAAAAACTGTGGAAGAAGTTTTTATAGGCATTTTTAAAAATATGGATGGCTGTTCCGATGTTGACAAAGAAGACATTGACAATTGGTTGCAATTGGCAATTGTGTGTGGTTATGACCTATACATAAACAGTAGTAAACATAGAGAAATTGATACTTTATTTTGAGAGTCAAGCTGAAACATGGCTAAATGAACTTCTAATCTTAAAGTGGATGCAAGATCACACTGCTTGTAAGCGATACACTAAACTCAAATAGCAGAAGCACACTGCATTTTTTACTACCAACTAGTTTATAGTTATATAATGCACAGTGCAAATACATAAACTATTACAGTACATACAGTGTATATATTTTTAGGTGAATGTGTGCCAATAATAATTTCTAAACTCCATTAAAAATATTTTGGTGATGTTATACATGTTTTTTACTGTTTTCGATCTTTCTCCAGATAATCCAAATTTTTATTAACCCGGATCGACCCTGGTCACACTTGATCTGGGTAAACAAGATTCTGTTGTACTTATAAATTTATAGACTTTTCTGCTTGTTTTCTGTAGTCAGTGGTTTCTAGGAATTTGGAATAAGTTTCCCTTTTTCTGTAATAATTTATTTCTTCATTTTTGGGCAAAGTTTTTCCATTTATGAACATCTAAGGGGTTCTTTGTAGTTTCCGCCTTGAGTCTAGCAATGTATTTTTTTTTTTTTTTTTTTTCATTTGTGAAACTATTTTAATTCAAAAGGGTGAATAATGTCATATTCAATAAAAAAAAATTCAAACAAAAATCAGGACTATCTATGGGCAACCCTTTGTCCCCATTTTTGGCTGACCTCTTCATAAGATTTTTGGAAACCCATGTCACAAAGGCATTCCCACTAATTTTCAAACATTGGTATAGATATGTGGATGACATTTGGGCAATAGTAAATGAGAAACAAGTGGATGATGCATTAAAACTATTGAATTTACAAAATCCTGCAATAAAATTTTCCTTAGAAAAAGAGACAAACAATGAAATCCCTTTCTTAGATTTGAAACTTACCAGAAAACATAATAAACTTCAATTTGGCATACATAGAAAGGAAACACACACAGAAAATTTCATAAAATCAGATGGATATAACCCTAGCAACACAAGCATGCTGTTATCAACAGTTTAACTTACAGGCTTGTTAATGTACCTTTAAACAAGATAGAATATATCAAAGAGTACAATAATATCATTCACATCGCAGAATGCAATGGATTAGGTTCTGAATTGGTCAACAAGAAAATTGATAAATTCAAAAGACAACAAAGATGCAAACAAGTAACTACTCTTTCCCCAATCAGCAATGAAACTTCATCAGAAAATTTACATATCATCCTAGAACTACACACCTTTTCCAAAAAGTCTTCAAAGAGCACAATATTACTTTGGCCCCACAGAACAAATTTAGTGTACAACACCTTTTGAAATCACATAATACAAAGGAGATACCCACAGACAAAAAAATCAGGTGTGTACCGGATAAACTGCAAAGGCTGTGACAACTTTTACATTGGAAAAACCAAAAGGAACTTGAACATTAGACTTAAAGAGCATTTTAGGAACATCAGGAACAAAGGAATTGATAAATCGGCGGTAGTTTACCATTTTTGGAAGGAGAATCATGATATAGAACGAGAAATTCACTTATTAAAAAGTGTCCAAGGTCCAGTGCATTAACCACATGGGAAAAAATCTTCATAAAGAAACATGTTTAATTTCGACACTACCTTTGAGGAAAACCCAAATTTCAAGTTCATCAAGATACTGACGCAGACACACCTATCACCTCCGAGAAGTTCACCGAACCGACGTCCATTAGTCGACAACAGCTGATGTTAGGAAGATCCTAACAAAACGCGTTCTAGGTAAATACTAGCAGTAAGTGGAGCATTGAGTATTAGTTTGACTCAAAATTATATTAATTTCTACTGTACTGTTCGTTCAGTAAAAACGAAGAGTACAAGGAGGACTTTTCTATGCCACCGATGATGCTTGCCGCAGTTGTAAGCGAAACGTCTGGGAGAGAAATGAAGAAACCCAGCGGACCCCGGCCTTACAGCCCCGAATCTTCTACTGAACAAGATGCCGGCCATGAAAGCCTACGTTTGTTAATGTTATAAATTCATTTATTTAATGTATAGTATCGAAAACTTTAACCAATAAATGATGAACACAGTTAATGAACTTCTGAAAACTCCCTTTTCAAGGTGAGCATTAGAAGAAAGGGTTGGTGTAAAAATATTAGGGCGACCAATACCCGATCTAAAAATTGAGCAAAAAGCAAAAGGAAGTAGAAATTCTGTTTATACCATGAAGAAACATGGGCGCACAGACTTTATTTTTCGAAACTAGGTGAGTTACATGGATTTTTTTCCTGCAGCACGCTGTTATTTTTCAGCACGAGCCGCCACTGCGATCCACCAACTTTCTTACACTACAGTGGCTCAACAACTAACCTGGATCTCACAATGATATCCCCTCAATTACTGGAAATACTCATTGCTACATTGTAGATGAATTTTAAAGAAGACAGTTACTACTGGAATTATAACAAATTTAATTGGAAAATGTTTACTTAAAAACTAGATGGAACACTGATAAATTTTTATTTTAAAGGAAATAATTATATTAATTACATTAAGAACATTTTCAATAACAAAGTCTTAATAAATGCAAAATATAATATCCCAAGAGGAAAAATATGACATTATTCTCCCTTTTGAATTAAAATACTTTCACAAATGAAACAATTAATATTAAATATTAATTTTGTGCTTCATTGTATCATAGTCCTTACACAATGGAGTACAGTAGAAACTTGTTTATCTGGATTGGCTGGGACCAGGGCTAATCTGAGTTAATGAAAATCTGGTTTATCCAGAGAAAGATGAAAAAATGATAGAAAAAGTACGTGTGCATCACTGAAATATTTTTAATGGAGTTCAAAAATTACTATTGGTACACTTTCACCTAAAAACATATAGGTACACTGTGTGCACTACAATGGCCTATGTATTTGCTCTGTACACAATATAGCTATGAATTAGTTGATTGTAAAAGAGGCAGTTTAGTGTATCACTTAGGAGCAGCGCAATCTCGCTGGATTAGAAGTTCATTGGGCAATGTTTCAGCTTGGCTCTCAAAATAAAGCATCAATTTCTCTATGTTTGCTACTGCTTGTGTGTGGGTCATAACCAGAGTTGGTTCACCAACACTGTCTGAATCTGAATACTCTTCATTTTCAGTAACACTGCATAATGTAAAAATGCCTTCCTCTGTAATCAGTATATAATCTCCATCACTGTCGATTTGCAACCACTAGTCAATGTCTTCTTCATCAATGTCGGAACAGTCATCCATATTTTTAACCCTCTGTAAAGTGCGCATCTTGGCAGAATTCTGTTGGTTGTGCAGGGTCCTGAACAACTGCTATATTTATGTAGTTATGTGTCTGTATTTCTTTTCATTTTCATTTTTTTGTCTTTTTTCCCCTATTTTCGGCTTTATTTAGGTTAGTTATACATGACCTTTATTAGTGTAATCATACTAAATACATAAGCTAAAATAAAATATGAATAGAGTGTGCATTATAATTTATAATTAACTAAAGCTAGGGGCCTCCCGGGCCCCGTGTGACGAACAGAAGGTTAAAAATGTCTAAAATATTCTTCCACGCTTATTTTTTCTTTTTCATCAGTCTTGTTTTCTAGCAAGTCATACATACCCAGTTACAAGTTTTTCCATGATTTTATCAAAGTTTCTCTTCCAACATCATCCCAAGCAGATGGGATGAGTGCATTGAGTTCATCTGCTAACAAGAGAATTTGAGTAATGTACTTACCGAGAATAGAAATTTAACATCAGTAAAGCAAGTCTTTCTTTATTATGCTAAACATCATAATTTTTTTTTTTCAAAGCTGGTCTGGATTAAAGAGGTCCAGGTTAACATGGTTTTATGTAATTGAAAATTGGCAGACCTGCATACAAGCAACTCCATGAAGCTGCAGTGGCTATTTAGCTTATGTTCACTTCCACACATAATTTCATTAAGTACGTTTAAACATGGAGATAATTCAACAAATACATTTATTTCATTTAAACCATTTTTTTCATTTTATTAAAGACCCTACACATCAGTGTTATCAAATCCAAATTCTTGGAAAATTTAGTTTTATAATGATATATAACATGTTATCAACATGAAATTTGAAGGAAAAAAGTGATATGTGTCAAGAAATTATGGAATGACCCTAATGACTACAGTGTTAAATCCAACATACCACACTATTAATCCATAGGAATTAGAACCAATGTTTGTAGGTCGGTTGCATAAAACCAAATTCTAACAGACTGCTGGACCATGTAACATAAGATGCCTACTACTAAACCTTGTTCTTGGAGCCTGCAATAAGAAACAAAAATGCTCCTTCGCCTGCATGGCATAGTCAATATTATCTGTATCTAATGCATGTAGTAAGTGTTATCATCATCATCATCATCATCATCATCATCATCATCATCATCATCATCATCATTGTTGCCTGCCTCGGTAGCGTGGTGGTAGCATGTCTGCCTCATGTTCAAGAGGTTCCGAGTTCGAATCTTGGTCAGGGTGAGTTAACTGGATAAGGCTTTTTCTGGGGTTTTCCCTTATCCTAAAAGACGAATGTCAGGTAACTCTAGCCTCTATGGACCATGGGCTCATTTGAGCATCATTTCACCCATTCCATTCATTGTCTGATATGACTTAACGTTGGAAGACATAAATAACAAAAAAAAAAAAGAAAGAAATCATCATTGTCGTCGATATTGTTGTTTGTACATATAATAACCATATTTTATTTTTATACAACTGCTAGTAGTAATTATTATGATGTACATATTATAAACTGTTATTCTACATTTCACCTATTTATTTACATTTACTTTTTTTACCCATGGTGCAACAGCTCATAGAGGGCCAAGGCCTGCCAACCCGGCTGCCAGCCTTGTGCCAAAATAGAGGTGGGTGATTATCCAATCGATATGGAGACGAGATGTGGTCAGCATCTTGGCACCCCCAGCCAGAAAGTTGGCTTTCTTGACAATGGCCACTTACCTATCATAAGCTCCTCACTCTCCTCATGAAGCTGAGTGGGCACTGGTCCTATACTGGGATTTAAAATCCACATCCTCAGGGGTGGGATCGAGCCCAGGCCACATTCTTTGGCAGGGAACCAAAGCATGATGCCTTAGCTCACTACGCCACGGCACAGGACACATTTCATTTATTACTGAAACAATATTATACCTATATATCTTAACAGTAAATTTTGATAGTTTTACTTATATGTGCATGCAAATAAGGACGTACATACATATGATATATAGAGCAAGTAAGTTTGTGCAATGATGTACAGGCCTCAAAAGCTGAATGATATGATTATATGTTTGTGCTGTTATTCTAACCTATACATGTAAATACTTAAGCTTTGTATGTTGTATTCTCATAACATGTAAACATATGTACATTATACAACCACTCAAAAAAGTATTTTTCTGACTAGTATTGCTAATTTTAAAAGCAAATAAGGGTTAGAAATTAAAGAATAAAGCTCATCTTCAGTACTAGTTTATTTACTATGACCTTATAATATATTATATATTAACAAAACATTATTTTATGTTGTAACAAACATAAGAAAAATAATAAATTTTGCACGTATCTTTCTTCATGCCAAAAATATTCATCTCCAGCAAATAAACTATTGTTTTGACTAATGGATGAATGTTCTTAATACTTGGTGGGCGCTCCTTTTTTCTTTATTATCTCACGTAACCTTCTTGGCATTGATCTTACAAGATTTTCTTTAGTTTCTCTTGTAATTTTCTTTCATTCTTCCATTAAAAACTTCTTAAGATCATTCTTGTTTGAGATCTTGTGTTTGAGTAAATTTTCTTCAACAATGTGCCACACATGCTAAATTGGGTTGATGTCTGGTGATTGTGGAGGCATTTCCATCCACCATGATGTATTATATAACAACCAGAGCTTCGTGTTCAGAGCTGTGTGTTTGGGGTTATTGTCTTGTGTGAAGATGTAGCCATCTGTAAGACCCATATTGTTCACACACTGTGGAAGATGTGACTTTAATTTGTTAATATAAAGTCTGTGGTCCATATTGCCATCAATAAAACACAGATCACCAACACCATTCTCACTCATCCACCCCCATACAAGCACAGATCCTCCACCATGTTTAACAGTGGCTGTGACATTTTTTATATCCAATTCGCAATTTCACTGCCATCATATCCTTACTCTTCCTTTAGATTCAGATATATTAAATTTACTTTCATTGCTAAAAATTACATTTTTCCAGAAGTCGTAATCATCATTTATGTGAGTTTTGACATCTGCCAGTCTCTTACTTCTGTTAACCTTGGTTATGTAAGGCTTTCTACAGGCTATTCAGTTGTTGTATTCAGCCTCGTGAAGAATATTTCTTAGTGTTTGTGGATGTACACATTTTGCCATATGCTTTTCCGCTTCTGCAGTAATCTTTGTAGCACTCAATTTAAGATCTTTTTTCACTTTTCTCACTATCTGACTTTTTTCAGCTTGAGTCATGACTGAAGATCGAACTTTTCTTGGTTTGTTTTTGTATGGCTTTGTTTGATTGTACCTGTACATGATACTCTTAACAGTAGAAATTGGCCTGTTTAATATTTCAGCTATTTCTTTGAATGTCTTACCATTTTTGAAGCACCTTACTACAACTTGTCTTTCATCCTTTGTTGTTTCCTTATTTTTTCGTCCCATGCTTTATGTTCTGATGCTTACGGTTTCAAGAGATAAAACACACTGACCAAAACACATGTACACCTGGAAGAGGGAGAATCTAATGGGGCATTTTGTTGCTGCTTAGTTTGCCAGACGAATACTTGTTTGACCTTCAAGTGGAGTGTACCATAACATTTTGTGTCATATAAAAATTATTTGTTGTTGGTTTATTGACACTCGTCACTTACTTTTTCATATATTTATGAGAGACTAGTTTCAAAGGCCCTGGCCTCCATTTTCAATCTCTTCCCAACTGGCAACTGTTGTTATCTGCTCTCTCTGGTGGTGGAACTATGAACTTTTTTGTCAAATTATCTGCTGGCGGGATTTCAAAGTTCATTACGCGATCCTTATTTTTCCAGATGAATATGTTCTCCCATGTTGTCAATCTATTTTGGTTTATCACTCCTTTTAATAATTTTGGATTTGGATCAATGTCATGGTTTTCATTCCAAAAATGAAATGCTACTGCTGACTTGTCTTCTTGTTTCAATCTGATGTTTCTAAAGTGTTCTTTGACTCTGGTTTTAAAAGAAATTTAAAAACCAGAGTCAAAGAACACTTTAGAAACATCAGATTGAAACAAGAAGACAAGTCAGCAGTAGCATTTCATTTTTGGAATGAAAACCATGACATTGATCCAAATCCAAAATTATTAAAAGGAGTGATAAACCAAAATAGATTGACAACATGGGAGAACATATTCATCTGGAAAAATAAGGATCGCGTAATGAACTTTGAAATCCCGCCAGCAGATAATTTGACAAAAAAGTTCATAGTTCCACCACCAGAGAGAGCAGATAACAACAGTTGCCAGTTGGGAAGAGATTGAAAATGGAGGCCAGGGCCTTTGAAACTAGTCTCTCATAAATATATGAAAAAGTAAGTGACGAGTGTCAATAAACCAACAACAAATAATTTTTATATTAATTTTGACGTCACTGTTACTAAATTCCTCCAAACACACATCACATTTTGTGTCATTCTTATAAACTTAAGAGAGTATATGCCAATTTTAAACTTTATCATTTTATTAACTGTAGACATTGGCAGTGAACTGGTCTTAATTTACAAATAAAATATGTATTAATGTGATGTAGCTGAGAGGACGAGTACTTTTTTGAGGTACTCTATATGTACCACTTAACAAGCTCTATGTTCAGTGGCTTTCAGGCCAAAGCAGACTTACAGAGTGCTTTCTAATCTTATCTGAACTAATCTGATTTAATCTAATTTACCTAGCAGTTATAGACCAATAGCATTTTCTAGTAACTAGAGATTTTTTAAAAGACCTTAGCAAATAGAATTACATCCTATTTAGAGAGGTATGGGATATGGCCTAAATTTCAATGTGGTTTCTGAAAAAATTTCAATACAATAAATGGTGTAATGACTTTAATTTGGAAATTTATTCTAGCTTCTTGAAAAAACAGCTTGATAGTTGTAATTACGGATAACATTAGAGCTTATTATTTTGTGCAATTAATAATGCTAATTGATTCATTACAAGAAATAAAAGTCTCCACAGAACTGATAAAAGTCACTGTCAACTTAATGATGGATAGAGAAATCAAGTTATGTCTCAGCTTTCACAGCGCAGAAGAAAGACACATTTATCACAAGGTTCATCTTTGAGCCAAATTTTGTGTTTAATACACACATTGAATTTAGATACATTTTTCTCAACAAAGTTGCAAGGCCTTGCATATTCAGATGATTTACTCATAAACCTCTTACAAAACTGAAAATATTGGTAGTGGTATTCAGAATTTTGAAGAAAATACACTTAGTTTAATAAATAACTTGGAAGTTATACAAATTATAAAAGAGCAACTACCTCATTTTTAAGAAGGGAAGAAAGTCAATCACTAAAACAACAAAGTGGTAAACCAGGCGATTGAGTCAAATCCATCTATGGCCTTCCTTGGATTGACTTGGACTTCTGGCTTTATTGGAATATACCTGCACATAAATTATGTAATAACAAATTTAATAATATCTCTTATGTCTTTAAAAGATTTATAAAATAGGGCTTAACCACCATTCATAATAAACAAATCCCAGGGCTATTTTTTGCTGATGTGGGTTCCATATCTTGTGGAGGGATGAGAAAAGCAACTGAGGCAATAAGTAGTTACTACAAAAAATGGCGATTAAAAGTGAATGAAAAGAAAATTAAGATTTTTAGTTTTTAAAAAAGGATATAGATTGCATAGAGACAGAAATGGGAGATAAATGGAAGAGAAATAGAGGTCATAAAGAGATTTGATTATTTGGAGATAAGGCTGAGTTGTGATGGTAGGTGGACTGAAAAGAAGAAACTGGCCTTAGCAAAAGGTAAAATAGCCGTGAGTGTTGAAAGAGCATGTTTAAGGAAATTGCCTGATATTAATGTCAAATGGCTTGAAAGGATCTATACTGCTGGAGCAGATAGAAAAATGCCACATGGGGCAGAGAAGATGAAGCACGGGCAGAGGTGGATGTTATTAACAGATCCTTCTATAAATATATTCTATGCCTGGATTAGCATCACCTAATGGGGCAGCATAACTAGAGCTGGGAAGACATTCAACTAAGGTTAAAATTATTTCAAGGGTAATTAAATATTTATATAGAGCAGCCAATTTGCAGGAAAGCAATATTATTAAGGAATGTTTTCTTATGCAAATGAGAAGCAAATGAGAAAGGTCTTGGACACAAAAAGTAAGGGAATTGATGGAACAGACAGATATGGGACATATTTATAGGACTAGGGAGTACTGTTATAGAGGCTTTTAGAAAGAAATAGAATCAAGATTAGAAGATATTGATAGTCAAGTTATTCTTGCTAGTTCAAGGAAGAAAAGCTCATTGAGTGTATATAGAGAAATAAAAACAGTGTGGGGGAGGGAAAAGTACATAGATGTGTGTAATAAGCTAGGTTGAGAAGGATTTGCTTGGGTGAGGACAGTAGTCAGAAATTTGAAAGGTATTAGATATGATAAGGATGAAGGGAAATGCCCAATGTGTGGAGAAGATGATGCAGATTGGCATGGTATACTTACATAAGTGAAGCCGATGTGTAATAAATACGACTCATCTATAAATTAATAATTATTTCGCTTCACTGTGGTGTTCCAATACAGTTAAATCATGGTATACTATATTGTAAACAAACAAAGGTATGGAGAGAACAAATTTGGCAACAAAAGTGACATAGTTTTAAGGAGGGGGCAGCAGTATTAATAGTCAGGAAAATGTCTGTGAAAGGAGAAAGTAATGTAAAGAGTATAGGTGAAAAAATAATTAAGAATGATTAAGGATAATCAACAAGTAAGGTTGGAGAATTGGGAACAATGGATATAAGAGAGCAGAGGGTCATCAATATATGGAAAACCAGGGGTTGTGTGCATTGAGACCAAAATTTAAGGCAGGCAGATAGGAAGGGTATATATTGGGTGGGAGTAAGAAAGAAAGTTTGTTATTAGGTGCTAGGAATGTTGTTAATGGTAATGTATTAATGAATATATTATGTAAGAGGAAAGATGAGAAATAAATATTATATTCAATGTGTTTAAATGTATTTCAGGAAAGAAATGGGAAGTTTATTTCTATATATTAAAAGTGTTATATAATTTTATAAATTCTACAATAGAATATGGAAATGTCTTATTTGGCAAAATATCTTGTAAGAAAACAACTTATGGAGTGTACTTTATACAGAATTATTAAAGAATGTCTAGATGTTTCTGCAATTTCTTAAAAAAACCTTAATCTCAGAGAATTTGGTATACGTTTTAGAATCATAGATTTTTCTCTCCTGCACATTTATAACCACATTTAGTTATAATTTGGAATAAAAGTTAGTTATGCTATTAGAATAAATGGAATCATTTCATAACAATGAAAATCCACAGCATTAAAGGAAAACTTCACTATTGTATCTCTGGAACACTTTTGGAAAAATAGTGAAGAGGAATGATTCTTCAAAGCATCTAATTTGTCGTGCTCATTTGGAAATAATCTACTTCAGAACTAACATTCATCTGAATACCTTCAGAAATAATGTAGAGTGTACAACAGGTATACAAGGTAGTAGGTATACAAGGAATATGAAGACCTTTTATCCTACAGAATCTTGGAATCATAGTTTTACACATGGTTTTAAGTATCAGAAAGAGGGAGTGGGTGCAGCGGTATTTATAAATAATTCTGGATAAAACAAAGAAATTAAAATCAGCAATGAGAGTTGAAAACACGCTGCAGAACACATAGCAGTTAGAAAAAAGTGGCTTGGCGCTAATGTTGCCTCTGTTGCCGCTAGTAAATTGACAAACAGAAAACTCAACAGCTAATAAATTGAAGAAAGTGCATTCAAATGTTACATTATTTTTTGTTCAAAGAATAATGGAAAGTCCAAGCGATTTCAGTTTCAGTAATTTATGACCGATCCTGGCCGCGCCGTGGCTCAGTGGTTAGACCGCTTGGCTCTCACCAAGGCGGCCCGGGTTCAATCCCAGGCGACCGCAAAGTGAGATTTATGGTGGACAATGCGGCGCTGGGGCGGGATTTCTCCGGGACCTTCGGTTTCCCCCGCCATCTCATTCCACCTGTGCTCCATCTTCATCTCATGTATTATCAGTGTCACCGCCTGCGGTGCCTTATGTAGTAAAAGCGGGCGTTAAACACTACACACACAGTGACCGATCCGCTGGGATCGGTCGGAGATAGATCCCTCGAGGCCGGTCATCCTCCAGTTCTAAATAGTTTGTTCTGTTGCTAGTGGTCCTCACCGTTAAATACATATCAATGGACTTCTTAAGGGGATAGACACAGCTAAAATTTTTCAAAAAATTGTGTGAAATTGTTTGCAGCAACCATTTAAAGTGTTTTGCAGAAATAATTATTCAGATATCTGCATTAGTTTAAGTGTAATGATTCAAAAGACCAGATGCTGCGTCATTTTGTTGCTCGTCAGTGAGATGCCATGCCCATTTTTTGGTAGTAGTTTCACATAGTACTTTTATTTGTTTTCAATTCTGGTGAGTTTGGAAGCGAAATATTTCATACATGTTGTGCGCAATGCGTTGAAGGTTATATTTTTCATACTCAGCCATGTTATATTCGCTGTGATTTTGTTTGTTTTTTTCTTGTGAAAACAGAAAGCAAGTGTATATTTTTTTGTTAGGTTAGGTTAGGTTGTAAATTATGTATGGTATGTGACAGTTGTGGGGAAACTGTTTCTTTTTATAATAGCCCAATGTCAGGTAGTAAAAGGAATATCTACTCTATCAACAAGAGGGCGGTGTACCTGTTCTATAAGATGCATTGGGCAAGGCTTAGCATGGGCTATATGGCACCATAAATGCTCATCTGATTCTAACCCCATGCATGTCCTTTGCCCAAAAGGGGAAGATTTCATGGTGTCCATATCAACGAGCCATTAGTAATAGGAAAGTGAACACCCATAAGCACAAGAATAACCTTCCAGTAGCAGTGATGGAAACAATTAAGTCAATATTAAAAACTCTTGTTGCAACAGAGCTAACCAGCAGGTGTCTTAGAGGACTCACACAACTTCAAATGAGTCACTAAATTCCAAAATTCGGAAAATTGCCACAAATGATGTAGTAGTTACCTTCAATGATGGCATGAAATGCAGATTAAAAGTGCTTAGGGAAATAGAGATTGTTCCTAGAATATTCAGTGTGAGTTTTGTGCATAGTGAAGACTCTTGTCGGATTAAGTCGACAGACGAAAGGGCACTAGCAAGTATTAAAGAAGCCAGACAGTGCAGGAAGAAACTGAAATTAGGTGCTGCAGCCAAGAAATCTGCAAAGGAAGGAACATTATATATGCTCCTGGAGGGTTTTAATCATTTTCAAATTTTAAAAGGGTACCCAAAATTAGATATCAAAGTCTTGGAGCCAATTTCTCAAAAAATACATCTTTATAAACTATTTCCTTGACAGCTCTAAAACTAATGAAGGGGTTTAAACAATACTTCTTGTGCATGTAACTGTATACATAATCTAGGAAAAGGACTAGAATTATGCTCCTCTGTTTAATGAGTTTTCTGAAAAGGAATAATTTATTACTGAATAATCTGTAAAATTTGCTCTAACATTTTGAAGATGCGTTGAAAAATGAATACACATGAAAGATAATATTTCTGGCATGCCTATGTAAAATCTTACGAATGTCTCACAGCCACTACTAGGGACACTTGTACTAGAATTGCTGGGCGACACATTTACTCACTCTGAAAAGCAGGTTTTAACATTTAAAAGATTACCATTTTAGTGAATGCAAGGTACAGAATGCATCAGCACGTGTCTGTTTGTCTTCATAGACCATTACTGATTCTTTTCTTTGTGGTCAGTCTTCACCTTTGAACCAAATAAAATGTGTGGCACACTGCTCCACGTTGACGCTACAGTTTGTACTGAATAATATGGGTAGCTCAGGGTTGAGCAATGAGGTTTCTCCCAGGGTATGCGTGGATATGTATGAGAAGGATGGTTTTAATGACACTGGAATGCCTGCTTCAAACTGATTTAATGACTGCTTCTTTTTATCATTACATCAAACTCGAAGTTGCCGACCAAGGGTTACCAATATCACTGTTTAGAGTTGCTGTATGTGAAATGCTTATTACTCGATAAAACTTAATTTGTTCTTCATGTACATATGAACCGACAAATATCTTCTCTCATCACTTCTGGTCTGCTTTGCCTAAGACAGAACCAGATAACTGCCTCAATCGGCCCCAAGCCGCCGACTGTTTGTCCTCACAATATCCACAGCTGTGCATGGGTGTGTAACTTTCACTTCTGGAAGCCCTCTTTTCACACAAAGATTCCCTTTGTGACTATTTTGTCCATTTTGATTATTAGACTCGCTCATGCCAATATTAAGGATCCGAAGAATACCTTTTCAAACAGAGTCAAGTGCTTACCCTTTAGAATTCAGTTTCTCCCAAGTCTTTTGTTACACAACTCAACCAACTGCACCTGTTCGTGTTGTAACAAATATACAACACTCCTTTGAAATCCATTATGATTCTTTACTCATTGCAATTCTTAATTTCGTTATCAAATGCCCCCGTAGATATTATTTTATTATCCCATAATAAAATAATATATATGTCTTGCCCGAATACAACGTAAAATACTAGACCTTTGTCAGCAACTTCCAATTCGTTTTACAATTTCCTTTCACAACGTTAATTTTGCATGATACATAGATAATTTCATAAAAATTATTTACATGGTTATATAGCAATAGCTTATTTAACATTTAGCAACACTCTGATCCATAATTTTTAACTTTTAAATACCACTCAGTAAAAACACTTTAATCTACATCATCATCTCTCCCTCTCTCTCTAATCTACTTAAAATTAATTCATAAAATGCTACACTTAGAACAATTCATAAACATATACACTTCCATGTTTAAACCATTGTACATTAATAATATTTTGTTTTGTTTTAGTACAACATTTCTGAATTCTTCCTGATTCTATATAAATATTATTTTCAAAAGTCTTTCAATGTTCTTATTTTCATTTTCTTTTTGTCTACTTACTTTTCTTTTACTCATACAACATTTCTGACTACTTCTTGAGGATTCTATATAAATATTATTTTCAAAAGTCTTTCAGTGTTATGATTTTCATTTAGTTTCCTTCCTTTATCACTTGTTCAGTTTTTAAATTTCCCTGCACTTTCAATACACTGTTTATACTTAACCTATACATTTTACACTACACTGTTCATACTTAACCTATACATTTTACAAGTTTGTGTTTCTTCTCATTTTACAATTTGTTATGGCAATTTTAGATACTTTAGCTTAAGTTCCAACCATTTACAAGGCAATTCATCATCCCACAATGTACTTAGAAAATACAAAGCAATGTGGCAGACTTTTCCATGTGCTAAGGACTTGTTTATTCTACATCCCCATGATTTTTGCATATTTAGCTTAGGTAATGGACATCGATATCTCTTCCTCTCTTTCTTACACATATTCTGATGGATCTTACCCGAAATAGTTTAATATTTCTCTTTCGTTTCTCCCTCGATTTTGAATGCTTTTCAATGTTTCTTTTGTCGCCATGAACTCTATTGCTGCCTCATTCATTTAATTTGTGATTTCCTCCAAATTCCTCGTCTGTTTTCTATTTTTCCATTCTGATACTTCCAATCTATTCCTAGTTTCTTCTAACTCTTTTCTAGCCATTTCTCTTTCTTTGTCTAATTTCTGTGCTATTTCCTCCTTTAGTTTTCTGTTTTCACTATGTGATCTTTCATTAACTTCATTTTCAGCGTTCTCCGTCTGCTCACTAACATCTTATTCTGCATTGTCTGTTACCTTTTCAAACAGAGTCAAGTGCTTACCCTTTAGAATTCAGTTTCTCCCAAGTCTTTTGTTACACAACTCAACCAACTGCACCTGTTCGTGTCGTAACAAATATACTCCTTTGAAATCCATTACGATTCTTTACTCATTGCAATTCTTAATTTCGGTATCACCTCCTCTCTCTCCGAAACGAGATTTGCATAAACATGGAGTTTGGACAGTCACTCACAGAAGAAATAGCTCTTTGAAAACCAAAATAATTCCATAATTATTATCTTATGAGCACGCGAATAAATTAGCCGTAGGGTTCGACAAAGCAGGCCGGTACATGGATTGAACTGACAACGTTGCACTAACCTCCCTGTCTGACGCTAGTTTAATCCTGCTGTAAACAAGGCGAAAATGACTCAACTCGTCACGTGTTAGACACTACATGGACGCATATAAGTTTTGCAACATTAGCAGTACATATAGCAGCGCTAACTTCTAGACAATAAATAGAATTGGGTTACCCATTAATTTATTAAATTTATGAGTTGGAATATTAATAGAATCATGCAGTAACATAATGGTTACTTTTAATCGGATTCTAATGAAAACTTTTGATTTGGTGCAGATTCCACATCACAATATCTTCTCTGTCCACAATAACTGATTTGCGGACTCACTTTTGAAATTTCAATCCAATATCTATCAACAACCGATGGAGAGTACTTAGTGAAAAAATTGGCAAGTCTGTGTCAGAATTTACCGCATGCAAAACCTTATTTACAGTCGGCGGTTCATTTCTGAAAAAATAATCCTGAATATTGCGTATAGCACATTTTGTAAAATTGTCGTATTTCTCCACGCGCTCTTTGTATTTACGGGATTTCCCGGTATTCTTAGAGTTCCGGATGCTTGCTGTTCCATTCTAACACTACTTGCAGAAACACAAAGGAGATCATCAGTTTCTTTCTCGGTGTTTGTTTATAGACGATTCCGGGTTTCTTTGTTAAAGCACCGCGAAACAATGCACGATCGTTCGCCCCTCGCCACTTTTTAAAGGTTTGCCTCGACTGTGTTTCATTTCGGCTGAAGCACCAGCCTGCTCCATGATGAAAAGCTTACTGATTTTAAATTGCATATACATAAGTGTTCTTGGGCTTGTGAGGTACGCGAGATATATAGGAAATACAGTGTTAAATATCAGAGGCAGCTCCACACTGTAAACAATAACATATTATTCAGCATTCAACTTGATACAGACCTCATTGCGAGAGAGCTGCCTGGTATAGTGATGCAGAAATATTATATAATAGCAGTGTCCTTTAGTAATTGTTAAACAAAATGCAGCTTAATTTCCCAGAACACGTCGTTGTGGTATGTGAGGCAGAAAGATAAAATGTGGGGCTATTACGTTTGTAAGAATCGAAACATTTGCATACTTTTCTCTCTCTCCGAAATTAGCTCACACAGAGCAGTGATCAGAAAACTACTTACAGTACTGTACTTAAAGGGGGGAGAGGGTATCGTACGCGTGCAAATAAAAGAAAACGCCCATTAACTTCGCTAAGCAAATCAACAGCTTAACCGCTTTCTGTCGCAATATCTCTGTCTCTCTTCCCGCCCAGATGTTTACAGCAGGATTAAACTTGCTTGAGATATATTATAGTCAGTTATACACAGTGTTCATTTTTATTCTTTATTTCCCGCCTTCCGATAGAGCAAGAATGACGTCATAGTTGACTGGTGAGTCTATCTTGAAATCATATTGCCTTCTACGGAGAAGAAGCGGTAAGTTTTGCGGAACAGTAAGCAAATTACAGCGCTCTGTGTGTGGTTGCCCTGGTAACTAATACAACCAGCTTCCCCTTTCACTCCTCTTTACAGTAATCGTGATTAACATTCCAGTATGTACATATGTATAAGTAGCACGTTTCTATTCTAAGACTAGCGCCATGGATAAGGAGACAGAGCACTGCGTCTTCATGGTTGAATGCCACTTTCGTACCGGCATTAAAATTGGTGCGACATATAAATATAGTTTAAACCACTGCATAGAGGAGTTTATGGAGCACTATCCAGCATTCAGACAAATCCCTCGGAGCGTAATGTTATCAAAAGTGTCCAGATACCGTCAAATTGACATACTTTTGTTTGCAACATAAACGTCTTACATTTTATCAGTATATGAAATAAATATTTTGTCATTCTCACAAAATCATTTCTTTCAAAATGTTTATTAATGCTGGTATCCTTATGTCTAAAAACCAATAGGTGCATCAAAAATTTCTAAGATACGAGATCAGTTACTCGCAAAAACAGAGACCCCCCCCCCAAGGGCCTACTTCGGTAGGTACGGGTTTGGCGCACCCGGGGTCCCGAGCCAACAGTCTCCCTCATGTGGGCTCCTCTTCGTAATTGAGGGAGACGGTCAACAGGCCCACCCACGTGTAGGCCGTGCGTGGAGACCCGTGTCGGTGGAAAGGTTTGTCCTGGTGGTTGAGGGATGCGTATCTGAGCTCGTAACAGTGTTCTTCTGAATTCGGGGAGGGTGCGCATTTCTAATACACTACTTTGGCTTCTGCTTCAGCTAAACGGGAGGTTAGGTAATAACCCACCCCTAATCCATCGGCCAGGACTAGGTATTGTACCGAACTTCCGGGTGAGTGGGACGACGAGCTCGCTATATCCCCTGTGTAGCCCTGTCTTCCCAGTGTGATGACCCCCTTGTTGGGCTCCGTGGTGGGTGGGGAGCACTGGGGGATGAAACTTAGACCAACTATTATGGTAAACTTACACCCCCAAAAAACTATGAAACGTGGAAAGGACATGTCTGAGAACACTGTAAACAAGTAGTTGAGTGTGGTCCTCGCTACTTAGTTATCAAAAGGACAGAAGAAGGTAGAACTTTTCAACGGCTAATCCGTTTGTGATACAGAAAGGTCTTAACAAAATAGCTGGTGCTGTTAAATCATGTACAAAATCTATAAATGGTTACGCTGCTGGCGGAAGCAACTACAGCATCCCAGGCAGCTAAGATACTGAAAGCCAACATGCTGGGCAGTTATCCAGTCAAAGTGGAGATGCATAGGACCCTGAATTCCTCGCGCGGTGTTGTAAATACTAGCGCGTTTGGATGGAATGTCCAACGAGGATATTCAGGAGAACCTTCAGGAACAAGGCGTAACAGCAGTCTATCGTGTCCAACGGAGAGAGCGAGGGGATATGGTTCCTACTCGTACGGTATGGTTCCTACGTTTTTTGCTATTGCGATTAATTCTATCTCGAAATGTGTACCTCCCGGGGTCTCGTCATGCCTATTTGTAGACGACTTTGCAGTCTACTGTACATCTCAGCGCACACCGTTTTTAGAGCGCCGTCTACAGATCACCTTGGACAACCTTAAGAGTTAAAGTTTAAAGAACGGCTTCCGATTCTCCGCTGAGAAAACAATCTGTGTTAACTTCTGGCGTCAGTAGAGTCTACTACCTTCAAGGCTCCGGCTAGGCGCTGATCTACTACCTTTGCAGATGAGACGAGGTTCCTTGGATTGATATTTGATAGAAAACTTATTTGGTCGTCGCATATAGCACAACTGAAAGCATGATGTGACCGATCTTTAAATATCTTGCGGGTACTAAGTGAAAAATCGTGGGGAGCGGATCGTACAGTGTTATTGCGAATTTATCGCGCACTCATCCGTTCCAAATTAGATTATGGTAGTATCGTTTATGTCTCAGCATGACCATCCGTGCTGAAGAGATTGGACACAGTCCATAATTGTGGCATACGTATAGCAGTTGGTGCATTTCCAACGAGCCGAGTTATAAGCCTGTATGCTGAGTCTGCAGAACCTCTTCTGCAGTACAGGTGCAAAATATTATTAGCAAATTATGGCTGTGGACTTAATTGCATGCCCACACATCCATCGTTTACGCCGTTCTTTAACACCTTCATGGACGTGCGCTATAGGAACACTTCTATTAAACCAAAGCCACCTGGTTTTCGTTTCCGGAAGCTCCTTAGACATCTCGACACTGAAATATCCAAGATGTATCATAGGGGGGAGAGGACATATCCTCCTTGGTTGTGCAGAGCGTCCCACGTTGATCTGAGCATGACTAAATATGATAAATCTATTATGTCTATATCTAATGTCCGCACATGTTTTTTAGAATTTTTATCGCGATATGAGGACCATTTTATAATTTATACCGATGGCTCAAAGAACTCAAATGGTGTTGGTTGTATTTACGTGTGTGGAACCGAACCGTATACATTCGGATTCCAAACTAGCACATCCATTTTTACTGCAGAGCTTTATGCAATATACCGGGCCATTTTACACGTACGTCGACGAAAGTTGGGGAATTGCTTAATCCTGAGTGATTCTCTCAGTGCCCTTCAAAGTCTACGGCAGCTGTACAATTACCACCCTATTGTGCAGCGTGGTGTGTGCATGGATCCCTGGTCACGTTGGCTTGCGGGGGAATGAAATAGCGGATTCGGCATCCAAGACGGCTACCATGAAGCCTAGGGTTCGAGTACCATCTGTGACATCGGAAGATTTTAGGGCCGTATTGCGGAGAGCTGTATGTGTAGTGTTTAACGTCCGCTTTTACTACATACGGCACCACAGGCGGTGACACTGATGATACATGAGATGAAGATGGAGCACCGGTGGAATGAGATGGCGGGGGAAACCGGAGGTCCAGGAGAAAACCCGCCCCAGCGCCGTGTTGTCCACCACAAATCTCACTTTGCGGTCGCCTGGGATTGAGCCCGGGCCGCCTTGGTGAGAGCCAAGTGGTCTAACCACTGAGCCACAGCGCGGCCTGCGGAGAGCTGTGCAAACCTGCTGGCAGGAAGAGTGGTCCGCTCTCCGCAATAATAAACTTAGATCTGTGAAAGAACTTCCGATTCCCTGGGTTACCTCCTGTCGGTCATCTCGTCGCGAGGAGGTGAGTTTGGGTCGGTTGCGTATTGGGCACTGCTTTTTTAATCATAGTTTTCTTTTTAAAAAGGAGCCTGCTCCACTGTGTCCGTTTTGCAATGAAGCGTTATCGGTACGACAGGTGCTGCTAGAGTGTTTTTCCCTAGCACACCTTAGGACGTCTCTGCAGCTGCCGGACAGCTTTGTAGAAATGCTAGTGGACGATAACACAGTAGTGGAGAAGGTTTTTAGATTCTTTTCTAGTTTAGACTTTATGATTTAGTGTACGAAATTTTTAGTTGGTATTGTTTGATTTTTATGTACGTGTAGTTTTAATAGGTTTAGTTACGCTTGTATAGCTTTTAGAAAGTTTTATATCTGGCTTTTGCCATGACTTATTTTTAAAGGGCGCTGATGACCGCCGTAGTTGAGCGCCCTTATATGCATCATCATCATCATCATCATCATCATCATCATCATCATCATCATCATCATCATCATCATCATCATCATCATCATCATCATCATCATCATCATAAAAAAAACAGAGATACTGGACGGTATAAAGTGACTGTTCCCAATCTAGAAGTAATGAGGTCGAATCTCGCTAAGAATGAGTTACCTGATAAGATTTTCCAGGGTTTTCCCTTATCCTATGAAGACGAATGTCGGGTAACTCTGAGCTCTAGGGATCCTGGAGTCATTTGAGCATATCATACGTTTCATTCATTTATTTGCTCGTTCATTCATTTATTCATTCGTCGTTCGATATGACGTGCACTGCTGAAAGGACAAAAAAATCTGTTTCTTTACTAAAATGTTTTGAAACTAATACTGTTATTAATTAGGCATTCCTTTATTAAATTATATTAATTTATATATCTTCTCAGAGAGGCCACGCCGTGGCTCAGTGGTTAGACCGCTTGGCTCTCACCAAGGCGGCCCGGGTTCGATCCCAGGCGACCGCAAAGTGAGATTGGTGGTGGACAACACGGCGCTGGGGTGGGTTTTCTCCGGGACCTCCGGTTTCCCCCGCCATCTCATTCCACCGATGCTCCATATTCATCTCATGTATCATCAGTCACCACCTGCGGAGCCTTACGTGGTAAAAGTGGGCGTTAAACACTACACATTTCATTTCCTCTCAGAGAAACACCAAATTGCAAGATATTATTTGTATTTATGCGTCATTTATAGTGTTCACATTCATTGAAACAAACTACAACAGTTATCGGGCGAAATTAGCACTTTTATATTACGCGGGTAGGACCCACCTCTTAAATAGATATTTACCTGCCAGTAGAGGTAGGCCTCAAAGCTACTGTTAGCAGATCAAATTCATCGCAAGCCACTAGGGGAATAGTACATAAACTCGCTCCATCAACGATGCTATTGACGACGTCAATTTTTGCGTGGTAAACTCACAGATAAAAATGAACACCGTGTATACCAGCCACGCCTTGTTCCGCCTTATGTAGGCCGTGTCATGGCCGAGCGACTGGACCGTTTGATTCTCACTAAAGCGGCCCGGGTTCAATCCCAGGCGACCGCATGTGAGATCTGTGCTGGACAGCATGGTGATGGGGTGCATTTTCTCCGGGATTTCCGGTTTCCCCGCCATCTCAGTCTCCATCTTCATTTCATGTATCATCAATGCCGCATGTACAATCCGGCCACTGGATCTCTGACTGACGTTTTGTGGCTGCAGGAGGCGGAGGGGAAGGTTAATAGTACCAACATATAATGATGAGTAATTGAAAACATATCGTTAGAATTATCTTTATAATGAGAGTATAGGACTATATTAGCTTTATACCATTGAAACCCAACTTGTAATTTTATTATCATGCAAGACATTTTTTACAACATTACTCTATTCGAATATTTCGTTCACACCTTTTACGCGCACTAACTGCTTCTATTGGTAGTACTGGAAGTCTGAACATCTGGTGTCGTGGTCAGAAAGTTAAAATTGTCTGCTAGCGCCAATCAACGTTAACGCTGCTAGGCGTGGCTTGCAAATCCAGCTCCGTGTTGCCTCTGTAATTTTGTTGGACCATGTGGCTTTAGTTGCTTTTGGTGCTCGCGCTGGTGGTTTGTTTAATTTTTGGTGTGTGCGTGAAATCCGATTTGTAGCATCTGTACCTCTTATTATTATCATCGCTATTATAGTAATAAGGCTACTGGTTTGTCAGAATTGAAGAAACAAATCGTCTCGTATAAGCTTCGTGAGTACTTCGAGAAGGAGCGGGACAATGGTGGACTCCTACTACCTGTTACCAAGGTGCTGCATAGAGTTTGTGACGCCTTGAAGGTGGGGAAAACCACCGTGAAGAATGTCATCAAGGAAAAGTGCCCAGCTGATATAAGTTCGCCGTCTACAGTTCTGCGTACACCGATGAAACGTGGGTAAATGCAGGACACACTAAGACAAAGGCATGGACAGATCACACTCTTGCAGGGACAATGAAAAGCCAGTTGGGAAAAGAAGTAGACTGATGTTGCTCCATGCTGGTTGTGTACATGGTTTTATTCCAGGAAAAATGCTCTTATTCAAATAAGAAATCCCGTCATTATCACGAAGAAATGAATGGAAATACATTCAAGAACTGGTTCCAAGAATCTCTTCTGCCGAAGATCACTGCTAATTCTATCATTGTTATGGACAATGCGCCATACCACTCAGTACAATTAAACAAGGCACCAACAATGAGCGACAGGGAAAGCGCCATTTTGCAGTGCTTGGAGAGCAACAACATGCCTGAAGCATCCGCAGTAATGACGAAAGAAGAACTCCTGCAAATTGTAAAGCTCTACAAGCCACGATTCTGCACTCATGAAATAGACACTATTGCTGCTGCTCACGGTCACATTGTAATCATGCTCCCTCACTATCATTGTCTTTTCAGTGCCATTGAACTAATTTGGGCACAGGTGAAATGTTATGTTGCAGAACACAACGTACCACATTTCTGTTGTTGAACTATTAGTGCAGCATTGTATTAAACAAGTGACCTAGGATAAGGGCAAAAGTGCCGTGGATCATGCCTGGAAACTTTTAAGACAAGCCAAGGGAGACGACGGCATACTGGAAACACGTGTAGAGGAGCTAATAATTTCAGTCAGCCAAGATGACATCAGCAGCGACTCTTGTGATGAAGCCGAGACGATGAATGAAGATCATGATGAAGATATGGATATTTACAATACATATGTTCCTCTATTTGAAATCCCTGCTTAAGACCTGGCAACAGCACGCTTCCCCCTTTCGAGAACTGTCAGGCCGGAGATCCAGCGGCCGGACTGTATTAAACGCGGGCGTTAAATACTACATATTAATTAGGTGTTTCTCAAAGTGTGGTCCGGGGACCCCGGGAGTCCGCGAGGGGGTCCCTTAAGTCAAGTTAAAACGTTGAATTAAAACTATAGAAAATGTAGAATTGTATTTACTGAGTCTCTTATCTGCTCGGTGCCGAACTACATACGTTTTACTTAACATTTTTATCCAGCTAAGTCGTTACGATGAAACGCAGTTGAGAGATGCAATCAACGTAACAGTTGGCAGCGTGTACTACAGTGTTATAATAGCAGCGATGCAAACGTACGAGCGTGAGCGGTTAGCTTAGCGTGAGCGTGAAGTCAGCCAAGCCTGTGCACGCAGGTCTGAGTCAGCGCTGTCCCTGGCATCGGCTACACGTACGCACGCACAATAAACCAGTCGTTTTCGCTGCGTTGAAGCCAGTGATGATAGTGTTTGATTGTCCTGACAGTTTGTAATTGTGAATTGTGAGAATTTATTCGCGTCGTTCAACACGAATCGTTCGTTACAGACTGGATCAATTAAACGTAAGCTTACAATAACTGGCAATCAAGAGGCAAGTTTTAGTAGTGAGCCTACTAGTTTAACTAATTGCTATTCTGCAGATTTGCGAAAAGTAAAACGGCGAAAATACAGCAAATAATATTTAAGTTTCGAATTTGTTCGATCTGGAACTGAAGTTGAACAAAAACCTCAATGTGTTTTGTGTATGATGTACTGTTCAGTGACGCAAAGAAGCCTGCTAAGCTGCGAAGATATTTAGAGACGAAACATCCGGATTGAATTGGTAAGACACTTAATTATTTTAAAATAAGAAGTAAGGAGGTGAAAATGACTAAAACTAAAATAGAAAAAAATTCTACTGGAACCAATTGTGAAAAAGCAATACTAGCTTCCTATGAGGTAGTGCTACTCATTGCTAAAAGTGGCAATCCTTATAACATTGCAGATGCATTATTATTGCCAGTAGCTAAAATGATGTGTGGCATAATGATTGGTGACTCAGCTGCCAAAGAGTTGAACACAGTCCCACTATCAAATGATTCAGTTGAACGTAGAATTGTTGACATGTCTCAAAATGTCCTGGACCAGCTAATTATGAGCTTATAGGCAACAACAGTGTATGCTTTACAACTTGACGAAAGTACTGATTTCACTGACAAGTCTCATTTGTTATCTTTTGTACGTTACGAACACGAGAAAGAGCTTGTTAAAGACATATTGTCTTATAGGGAAGTCTTGCATAACACTGCTGAGGATGTCTTTAAGACACTTGATGGATTCATGTCAGAGCAAAGTCTTGAGTGGAAAGTTTGCGTAAAGTGTTGTGGTGTAAGCACCGACGGAGCCGCAGCAATGTCTGGACGCAACACTGGATTGAAAACTCGATTTCAAGCTGTCAACCCTGAGATTAAGTGGACTTATTACTCGACACATAGAGAGGCGTTAGCTGTAAAAAATCCACCAGATTTGAAGGAAACATTACAGTCTGATTTTTAAAAGAAGATACATGAAGGCCATCTGTTTCTCCACGTCATAAGGTTCCGCAATGTTGCCCAACAGCAGGCAGGACCTAATCCAGATATCCGTTTTCTTTATCCTCTCAACACTTGGAACATAAACAAGGGCTCGAGCTATCAGAGTATGTGTTTCACCAGTTTAACCAATCTGGCAACCTTTGTTTACGTTACCATAGCAACGACCTCCCGCTCTTACCCTTCGCGTCCCTTGCTTGATGACCTTCACGTATCTTCTTTTAAAAATCAGACTGTAGAAGAGCTGGTTAAAATTATGAACTACATTAATGCCCGTCCTTTTAACTCATGGACATTCAAGAAACTATGTGAAGAAATTGCAAGCGAACATAAACAACTGTTCTTGCACACAGACGTTCGTTGGCTTTCTTATGGAAATGTTATTTCGCGATTTTTTGAATTTCGTGATGAAGTGAAGCTATTTTTTTTGAAGACAGCAACCACGAAAAGCTTCCTCCCGGCGAATGACTGTGTGACTTTGAATGGTTGTGCAAAGTGGCATTACTAGCTAGTATCTTCTCACACTTAAATGATCTAAACCGAATATTGCAAGGACCAAAACCAGATGTTTTCACGGTTCATGAGAAAATTGAGGCAATGATAGGAAAACTTCAAGTGTGAAAGGTTGTGTAGAAAAGAAATCCTTGGCTCTTTTCCTATTTTTGAAACAATTTCTGACTTTTTCAGAAGAAAATTTGCCTAAAAATATTGAGGAAGGCATAGTAGAACACCTGAATGGCCTATTAAAAACTTCGAGAAAGTACTTTCCAGCACCGGCAGATGATCAGCGAGTGGATTAAGTATCCTTTCCAGAAAAAAGACATAAGCAGTATTGATAGCCTTACGGAATGACAGGACCAACTAATAGGGTTATTTAACAGCAAAGGACGGAGGGCTGTATATCAGGAAAATGAACTTGAAAACTTTTTGTTTCTGGCGCAGAGTGAATTCAATGAACTTTATACCAAAGTGCTTAAGTATATTGTGCCCTTATCAACCCCCTATTTGTGCGAGAAAACATTTTCAGTGTTTTGCAACATCAAACCATTGAAGAGAAGCACACTTGCCAGTGTAGAAACTGAATAAAAATCACCAACTTTAAGCCTAGCTTAACTGAGCTTATTCAATTAAAGAAACTTTTGCATTGTTTACATTAATAAAATCCAACGAAAAAAGTTTCAAGCTTTTCCCACAGTAACTGATTTTTCAGTAGCGCAATACCAACTTTGTTGAAATGGTCAAATGGTGGATTCAGCACATCATGAGTAACTTTTTATAGGTATAAAATTATTTCCTTACATGGAAAATGAATTTATTTTTATAACATGTTGTGCCTAATGTTATTAATCCTGGACAGTCCAAAGTGTACGGTATTTCAAATGTTTACTTATGTAAGGCTAAATTTAAATAAAACCTAGTTAGGCAAACTTGTATAAAATTTACTTCAAAGTGAAAAAATTAATTTTAACAAATACCATTTAAAATACATTTTATACACAAGTTTATTTTATTTAGTTTAATTTGAAGTTTTTAATTTATTATTAATTAAATGTAAAACTAAGTATACAAGAAAATATCTTAAATTATACATACAGTAAGTATTTAAATTCCAATTATAAAATTCAACCAGAATTCGACTCGTTCATATAAATTGAGTTGCCAAACTATGGGTATTTAACAAGTTAAATGATAAGGGGGTCCTTGAGGCAGAAGAGTTTGAGAAACACTGAATTAATTCATTCTGGCTGATGTTCATCCCTGTTTTGCAATTGCTCTAGGTAACCCTAGGTAGTTACTGTAAGAATTTGTTTTACATAACGTACCTGTAATTTTTTGTCGGAGTTTGGACCATCTTCTGGATAAACTATTGTTTTTTAAATATAAATAAGAAAATCAATTTGTTATGAGGGTAGTTTTGTTTTCCAAAGTTTCTTGCTTTTAATACTGTTGGCGACATTGGCTAAACACAGAAAATTGACTGCTGCTAATACTGAAATACTATTGAATGGTGTGTGGTGGCGCGAAAGAAATATTAGTGTTAATTTCTTGTGTTTGATTAATTTATTTCTAATCATACAGAATGTTTTAAATTAAGGTAAAATGAATTCACTGTCGCAAACCAAAAAATGTTTCAACTTAAGTGTTAGTGATCGTAAGAGGACACAGCATAAGCTCACAAACTTTTTCAAAGCAGAAAAACTGTCTGACACCAATAAGTGTGACATAGAACTAATAAGGGAAAATACTTCCTCGTAAGTATTTCATGTTCTTTTCAGTATTCTGCATCTATGAAGTTAATGATTTGCGTGGAAAGATAAACATCCTTGTTATATTCCTGTAGTAAATAAGCAAATTTCGTAATAATTTCATGATTCGGCAACAATTATTGACAACGTCTTAGATAAATTAAAAATACAATATAAAGTCATGCCCTTCATAAATGGTGTGTTAGATTTTGATGTACAATTACTCATAATTTACAATTTAAATGGTTACAATAAAGTAGGCAATTTGTAATATTTAAAGGAAACTTATATTATTGAACTGGTTATAATTAACTCAAAATAGTACAAAGACTACTGTAGCATATTTTGTGGAATATACTGGATTGTTTAAGCCTAGGTTTTTTATTCATCAGAATTTAGTGTTTATGTACTTATTTTTTTAGCTTAAGTTTCTGAATAACAGGAGGTTATGTTAGGTTTTTCTGTTTCTTTTTTTATTATTAACTCAGGCTTTTTATTCATTATGTAGTTTAGGCGTAGTTTATATATTAGCAACCATTTGTTACTTCAAAGCGCATAAGTGAAGCAAGTGTACATTCGCTTAACAAAATTATCATTGCCTCTCTGTTTCTGATTACACCTTTTTGTTGTTATTTGCCACACATTTCACAGTCACAGACCCTCCCCTTATTATGCAGAATGCTAACACTTGCATGTTTTTTCATGCATAGTTCGGAACATCCTCATTACAAATTGATTGGCACTAAGGATCATCTACATGATAATGCAATATTATTCCTATCTGTCAGACTTAAAAGTTTAGCCAAAAATTCTGCCACAGTATTTAGGAAGTGGGTATACAAAAATAGCTATGCGTATTTCTTGAAGGCTTTATGTTGGTTAGAATTAGTCCTAATATTTTGTAGGTAACATGGAAGGTTGTTATAAATGCTTATAATACATATATTGTCTCTTCAGTGCACAGATGCTTTCAAGGAACAGTTGACCAAATAAAATTATAAATGTTAATATATAGGACTATGATTCAGTGTAGCACAACATTAATATAATTTGAACCAAACGAATACTCTTTTTCTTCTTCTTTACCTTATCCCTAGTAGTACCACTTACAGTGGTGTTAGGGGATTCTTGTTTCTTTATCCCTTAAAGTTAGGCCTGAGGAACCGAAGCTTTGGATCCGATAGAGAACCAGGATAAACCTGCCCCAGCATCGTGTTCACTACAAATCTCACTTGCGGTTACCTAGGATCAAGCCCAGGCTGCATTGGTGAGAACCAAACGGTCTAACCACTCAGCCACGAAGCGGCCTTCAAACTAATACTCATATTAAAATGATACATGTTTAAATTGACAGAATAGGCTCTCAATGATTTCTGTTTATTGCTTTATTATAGCAGTAATTCATTTACTTTGTGCATGATTGAATATCTGATACTTTTGGTTTATAACCAAAGAACCGACCTAGTAAGATTAAAATTACATATATGTTTTTAACATTTAAATTTTTCTTCCTTGTTGGTGCTTACCGTCTTTACTTTTTGACTTTCCCATGTGTGCTAGTGAATATTCTGTTTTGCATGTTGATTTGCCAACCCCACTTTATTCTCCTTTATCTTCAACAGAGCAGTAACATTCAATTAAAAATGACATTTCTTGTCACTAAACAAGGGATTTTTTGTTTTACATTATCACAAGTCACATTATTACCAACTTTTGAAGAGTGATCTTTGATTTTGAAATAATTAATCATGAAAGTGTTTGAGATCTGTTAATCGTGTTTGAAATATTGATAGATACAATTATAAACTATAATAAAACATTACACTAAATTACCCTTTTAAATAAAAGAATGAAGTTGAACAAAGTAACCAAAGTAATTAAAATCTGATTTTAAGCAAAGAGTTATTTACACCACTTAGCCAGCTCACTATCTGAATTGGCTTAAATATGTCAAAACCATGTATTGTGTCAATGTTAGAGGCCATACTATCATCAATTGCTTTCATTCCGAAGCTCTTAGGTTATTTAAGTTTCTAACTGAATTATTTTTGAGATTCTATTTATTATGAAATTTAAATGACAGTCCAAGAATGTGTTTATCTTATTTGGAAGATAGACCAGGGCAACAACATTAATTTTCATGCGGAGTTAACTGTTGATCACTGACACATACGTACTAGAAAATGAACAAAATTGATACTTCACTTTTCAAAACAAATTTTGAATAGATTGAACCTGTCCTAAAATCCTTCAGTTCTTTGTTAAAATTACTTCATTGTTTCTATATTTTTACCTTCTGTACTACTTGTATATGTATACAGTAAGTAAAGTAAGTATTGTATTCCATCCAAGAATTCAATACTGAAATTGCACATTTTGATAAAAAAAAAAATACCCTGAATGGATCTCCATGAATAGCATAACCATAACTCAAAAGCAAGAAGCCTTAGAGATACTAAACATTGTACTTAAGTGGGGCGGCTTCCAAGGATACAACTAAAAGACTCAAGATAATCTCCCCACTCCAAACTGCCTTTTGCATGGAAAACTTTTCATTATTTTGATTTTATCAAACATTTTGCTAATTTTAATTAAAATGCCATATGCTTGAGTTATTTCCATGATAAATGAAATATTTGTTTCCAGTTTTCTGAGAATAGCCCATGAAATCTTCATTTTTAATGACTTTGATATAATTAGTAAATTTAAAGAAAATGAACAAAAGCTTACTATTCCAACAGTTATAAATTATATTGTGTGTAGTACTTTTGTGAAATATATCTTGTGGTTCTTTAGGCATTCAGGGTTTTAAATTAAATAACTTCAATTGTTTGAAATTACTATTTATTAATAACTAAAATGAAATATGTTGCCAGAGAGCATTAAGAGTCTTTTAATTTTCGCTTCTGTGAATTCAAATTTTCTTGGTAATTAAATTCTTTACCTTCATAAGCTCACTACAATCAACTTTGTTTCCCTTTCTCTGTATTTTATCAATCTATCTCAAGACAACATTTTTTTATTTTACATTTTAGATTTTAGTGTTGATATTGATATTATTTTACTAGATGTAAACTTGATATTTAATTCTTTCATCAATTATTTGAGATACTTTAGTATTTGTGAGGAGCTAAATTAAATATGCATCATGGAAAAATAGTAACTGAGGTACTTTTGAACATAAGTTCAAAGTATCTGTACATGTTTCTTGGGGGAGCTTACAAATTTTCCACTACAGTTTTTCCACCTTACTAATAATTCCGCAGAATTAATATCTCTAAAATATCTTTAATAATCTCTTCTCTCTGTCTTTGTATTCATCTTTGTTTCTTCTGTGAAGATCTCGCAGTTGCTGCATTCAATTACACTATGGCATCTCTTTCTCATGTAATCAATATTGCCTGTTAATTTTTCCTTGTTTGACAAGAAATCCCTTTCCTTGCTACATTTTTAATTTCATATGGATTACTTTAGTTACATTTTATTTACAAATTATGTTTAAAATCTATTCCTTTGTTCTTTCCTATCCTTTTTTGAGACTTTGTTAAATATTGTGTCATTGTTACATTTTTACTGTTTAATAAAATACAGTGTGGAAAAATAACATAAGACTGACAATAGATAGTCGACATGAAAAATTCAATGCCATGGCCAGGATTTGAACTGCGGATCTCTACGACTGGATGGAAACCAGGAGCTCCATGGTTCAAATCCCGGCCATGGCATTGAATTTTTCATGTTGACTCTATCCAAAACCTTAGCCTGTATACGGCTAGTGTGAAGAAATTATTAATTTCCATCAATTAACTTAAATAATAAGACTGACATATTTAAAGCCATAGCCAGGAATTGGACCATGGATCGTCTGGTGTCCATCTGGTTGTTCTAACCTCTGAGCAATATGCCCACATAAATTACATTCAACTCCTGGCTATGGCTTTTGATTTTTCATTCTATCTTTCCAAACCTTGTCCTACACATGGCTATTGTTAAAGATCAATTTCCAAAGTACAATTTTATTTGTATTTGTGTTTAGTTTTTCTGTTCTTTTCTTGAAGCAACTCTATATAAATGTTCAATATTTTGTTTTATCAATATCATGGCTTATCCATTACAGTAAAACCTCTTTAACCTGGACCAGTTTTGGAAAAAAAAAATCAATGCTGTTTAGCATAGTAAATGAAGACTTACTTTACAGACCATAAATTGCTATTCTCAGTAGGTACATACTCATATTTTCTTGCCAATGGGGTGAATTCATTGCACTTGCTCCATCTGCTTGGGACCAGGTTGGAAGAGAAACTTTGATGAAGTCATAGAAAAAGTTGTGGCATGGTGTGTGTGACTTGCCAGAAGACAGTATTTAAGTAGTGTTTACAGTATTTATAGATGTTTTTAAAAATATTGATGACAGTTCCGATGTTGATGAAGACATTGACAATTGGTTGCAAATCGATAATGACAGAGGTTATAAACCGCTTACAGAGGAAAGCATTTTTGCATCATGCAGTGATGCTGAAAATGAGGAGTATTCAGATTCAGACAGTGTTGATGGACTAGCTGTGGTTATGATCTACAAGCAATAACAAACATAGAGAAATTTGATGGATAGAGTCAACATGAAAAATTCAATGCCATGGCCGGGATTTGAACCACGGATCTCCTGGTTTCCGTCCAGTCGCTCTTAACCTTTCAGCTACCTTGGCCAACGTGCCGTCCTGACATTAAATTCTCCAGTTGACTCATATATTTCCCCGGTAGACCACTAGGGGCTCTTGCATCCGAGATACACTGTTTGTGGCGACTTACTATTGTAAGTATTTAGGGCCCAGGCTTCATCTTCAGGCTTCTTTAATAAGAGTTAAATGATGAAGCCTGGGACTTAAGTACTTACAATAGTAAGTCACCACAAACGGTGTATCTCGGATGCGAGAGCCCCTAGTGGTCTACCGGGGAAATATACAAGTCAACTGGAGAAATTTAATGTCAGGACGGCACGTTGGCCATGGTAGCTCAAAGGTTAAGAGCGACTGGGCGGAAACCAGGAGATCTGGTTCAAATCCCGGCCATGGCATTGAATTTTTCATGTTGACTCTATCAAATATCTTAGCCTATATACAGCTAGTGTGGAGAAATGATTAATTTCCATCAATTAAGTAAAATAATAGATAAATTGATGCTTTATTTTGAGAGTCAAGCCAAAAAGTTGCCAAATGAACTTCTTTTGCGGATGCGAGATCGAGCTGCTTGTAAGCAATACACAAAATTGAGACAGCAGAAGGTCACTGCCTCTTTTACTGCCTACTGGTTTGTAGGTAAATTGTATACAGTGAAAATAGATAGGTAGGCTGTTACAGTACATACAGTGTATATTTTTGGGTGAAAGTGTGCTGATAGTAATTTCTAAACTCCATTAAAAATATTTTGGTGATGTTTTACATGTTTTTTTATTGTTTTTCCATCATTCTCTGGATAACCCAAATTTTTGTTAACTCGGATTGGCCCGGGTCACAGTTGATCTGGGTATATGAGGTTCTACTGTACTTCTGAATCAATTTAATTTTAATAAATGGACTGATAATGTTAATTTATCTTTTGATCCTTTCTATACTTTTTCACTTGTTAAGTCGCTATTCATTTCTTTCTCACGGTCATGCAAAGAGCATTGAATTTCAGAGCAATCACTTAGTGATCCATCTTCTAAAAATCTGATTATAGCTTTAGCATTCCTTTTTATGACTATAACAAAATGTGTAAATGTGAAAGTTTATCTCAATCTAGTAGAAACGTGTGCAAATAGTTTGTGGAATAGTGAGTGAATCCTGCAAATGCAACATATCAGATTGTTACAAAAATTTACACCCTACTATTTTTGTTTTCCAGAGATTCACAGAAATGCAGGATACAAAACAAACCAGATGGAACAGATGAATCCAATAGCACTACAAATTCATCTTCACAATCATTGTTAAAAGGTAAATCTAGTTGAAATAGGGTTCATAAGTAAGTTTGGATATGTAATGAAAGTACACAAGTAATATATACCTAGATAGTAATTCAAGAAGGAGAAGATTTGAGATCCATGATTAATGCCGAGTATAAACAAGCTCCTGTTCTCCAATTATTACATATTATTTGGCAATTTAATATTAGCGTATAAATCAGCTATAGAACATAATTTTATTCAGCCAATTATGAAATACACAGACAGGCCAGAATTGATAAAATAATTAGAATTGGTAATAGAACTAATAGCTTGAGTAGAACTTCACAATAAGAAAAGAGAAGCACTGAATTTTCAGATTCTTCTTTTTGATGCCTTTAATAAGTTTTGCTTCTGGTATGATCATTTAGTAACTTTAACCTTAGCAGCAAAACAATGTTTTTTAACGTATTTAATTATATTTAGTCCTTTATTTTTCTGAATAAAATCAGAAATTAATTGGAGCTGCTTCAAAATAAAAAGGACATTTTTCTTAATTCTGTTGAGGTATTTCTTTATCACTTATTTTAACTCTTGGGCCAATGTCCATTTAAATTGAGCATGACACTTCTCAGCAATCCAGTAAACAGAACTTATATCGAGATTCAACTGTATTGGAACACCACAGTGAAGCGAAAAATTATTAAATTTTAGATGAGTCGCATTTTTTAACACATCTGCTTCACTTTCGTACCTATTTTGAGGACATGTTTCGCAAATCTTCGCTTGCATCTACGGCTCTTGTGCGACTGACGCTAGATCCAGCGGTGTGGGTAATTCTGGGGTTGTTGCTGCCATCTGGTTATCCATTCTCTCTACACAGATATTTGTGAAACTGTTTCTTTTTATAAGAACAGTAATTGTTTTGGGTTAGGTAATATTTAGTCTAGTTACATATTGATGGTGTGTTTTAATATAGAATTTCTTCCAGCAGAAAATTCTCTGGCCACTGTTATTGCAGAATCAGATGAGTCAGAGGAAGATAATTTTATAACGCGGGGTTGGAAAAAGAGGCCTGCAAATTGCATCATTGAAGATGATGATGTAATGGACTCTAAGAATCAAGGTAATGAGTAGTTTTTAACTGTTTTATGTTAAGTCTTTTTCATATCCTTATAAGCTCTTGAATTTATAGTGTTGTTTCCTGTCACTATCCCAAGATAGCTACTTATTAAGGCATTATTAAACTTATTGCTATGACAAAGGCTTTCACCCTCGATCTTCAGCTTTTCATGTTGATACTCTGCTGTTAAGCTAACATTGCAAGATGTCCATACACATGTTAAATCTTCTCATGTGATTGAGATACTCCAGTGAACCTTCAGGGCAACCTCAGATATTCTAGGTATGCATCAGTCATAGCACTGCATTTTTCAAGAGTGATTCAACCCTTGACATTGGTAGATACATATGGCTTGTATAGAAGAACAATCAAAAGCTGAATTATAATGTAATCATAAGCATACTTAGTCATAAATCTTTCTTTTCTTTTCGGAAAACAGTGAAGTCCTTTTTTTTTTTTTCCTAGATATTTTATATGCACAAATTGAGATTTTTATTACTCTGGCTTCACTTTTTAGCAGTGGTGGCTGCTGCTGTTAATACCTGGGTGTTGCATGCACTTATTCAGGGTGTTTACAGATTATTGGATGATTTCATAAGACTGTATTTTCATCAATACATAACCTAAATAGTCATACCAACATTTGAAGGAGGGAAGTTTCAAGTTTTGTGTTGTACATCTGATTTTAATTTGTCATCAAGTGAGAAACGTATACATTCTTTTGGAGAAAATGGCTGCTTTACCAACTGATCCTAGCTGGTGTGTGCTTGAATTTGCACAAATAAACAGTTTTAGGATTCCTTTCTTGGAAGTGTTGAAAACAGTGTTGCAGTAATAAATTAAATTTAAAGGGAGTCAATTAATGACACTAAACAACACTTAATTTTAAATTTTCCCAGAACATGTTTCAGGAGCAAATAGTCTCTGAAACATGTTCCGGGAAAATTTAAAAGTGTTGATTAGTGTCATTAATTGACTCCCTTTAAATTTAATTTAGTGTTTTAGGAGTTAGCCAGACATTTAGATGGCAATTTGGACATCTCGTACGTCCTGCGTTGTTAATCTGAAGGTGGTACAAACAATTTCGTGAGAGGAGGTATCTGTCATCAAGGGAAAAGATGTACAGAAAGGCCAAGAGTAAATGATTGACAGAGTCCGTTAAAGCTTTAAATGGAGTCCTAAAACTTAGTACTGAGAGCCAGTCAACGGTTGCAGATACCAACATCAACAATGCGGAAGATTACATGGAAGTAAATGTGGAAGATTACATGGAAGTAAATGAGGTTATTTCCATATGAACTGCAGGTAGTACAAAAACTGCTGCCTGATTATCCAGCAAAGAGGTTATCATTTTGTGAGAAGATTATGGCCATGATTGAAGAGGAAGAGGGATTGCTGGAGCAATTCATTATGAGTGATGAAGCAACATTTTATGTATCTGGAAGCGTAGACACAATGTCTGGATATGGGGATCTGAGAAATCCAACACTGTGATTCAAATAGAACGTGACAGTCTAAAAGTAAATGTTTTTTTTGCGCTATTTCTGAAAGACATGTTCTGCTCATTTTTTTCCACTGAGAATGCTGTCAATATAAACATGTACCTGAACATGTTGCAAAATTGGTTATTGCCACAGCTCATGGACGAAGAGGGACAGGAATTCATTTTCCAACAAGTTGGGGCCCCTCCATATTGGCATAGGAATGTCTGTAAGTACCTCAATCAACACCTGCTAGATAGATAGATTGGTGTGCAGCAATCGCAGACACCTTCTGCACATGGCCACCCATTCACCTGACCTTACAGTGTGTGATTTCTTCCTGTGGGGTTATATCAAGAATAGTTTACATCCCTCTACTTCCAGCGACATTGGCAGAATTGAGAAACTGCATTACCGCAGCCATCGAGAACATCTCACAAGATATGCTTGAGAGGGTGTGGCATGAATGGAATCACCAACTGGACGTCTGCCATATTATGTTGCTCACATCAAGTGCATCTAAGGTGAAAACAAATCTTCACACTTACCCCTTTCAAATGATGGTGTGATGGCTTATTTGTATTAAGTATTAGTGAAAATATGGCCTTATGAAATCATGTCATAATTTGTAGACACTGTATATTTCTGGAAATAATACCTTTTGTTCACCAGTGTAAACTTCATATGCATTCACTAAATGCAACACAAATGTTTTATGAATTAACAATGTTACAAGTTTTATTTTATATTAATGACTAACCTCATTTAAATAGAAAATCCATTCTCCTATCCTTTGTAACAGCAAATTTGTCAATCATACGCTGGTTGAAATCTGGAATTTCCATGTTTAGGTCTTTTTCAATTGAGAGCATTGCCAATGCATCAGTCTCTCTTCAGACATTGTGCTTCTCAGGAAAGCTTTTATTCTAGAAAACATATTTGTGCTTCTGCTGTCATTGGCATGGTTAGCATTGGTTTTAAAAGCTTAAATGTCTTACCAAATGTCCTTTCTAAAATGTTGTCAATAAAATCCAGCAAATTCACTGCCCCCAACAGTGATTGAAATTCTGCTGCTGAGTAAATGGAATACAGTTCATGCAAAAGTTTCATTTTGACAAAAAAAGGGTAAACTGAATACATTTTCTGCATGGTTTCCTCTGGTAATTTAGAGGCATAATTGTGAAACATCTGTGGTAAAAGGAGACGATGGCCGCGCCGTGGCTCAGTGGTTAGACCGCTTGGCTCTCACCAAGGCGGCCCGGGTTCGATCCCAGGCGACCGTAAAATGAGATTTGTGGTGGACAACACGGCGCTGGGGCGGTTTTCTCCGGGACCTCCGGTTTCTCCCACCATCTCATTCCACTGGTGCTCCAATTTTGAAGAAAATTTTTTGGAAAACAGTGAAGTTTTGTTTTTTTGTCTAGATATTTTATATGCACAAATTGAGATTTTTATTACTCTGGCTTCACTTTTTAGCACTTCACAAACACATACACACAAGGAGATGATGCTTCAAGATGCCCTGTGAGTATCAATCGGACTTCAGCTTCACATGTATAACATGACATGCTTCATTTGCTTCTATATTCCATTCTACATTATCACTTTTTCTCTTTTTAGGTGTTTTGTTGGTGGATTCCATAGGCCTGGCCAAATCAATGTCAGTTTCTTCTCCAATTATATTTATATTATCTTCAAAATTTTGGACAGCCTTTAGAGTAGTAAAAGAATCAATGTCTCTCTTTTGCAGCTGCCCAAATAAAATTTTAATGAGAGGCATAATCTTGCTAAAAATTAAAAAGAGAACCAGAAATTAAAGCTCACAAGTTTCCTTCTATGGCCATCAGCCTGTTCCAGTGATTGTGAATTCCTTATTGCAACCACCTTTAATATTTCAGTCACTTTTTTATGATTGTGCACAGAATTGTTACTTCTTGAACAAAAGTTCTGAGTGCTACTGACTCAGGACAACCTTCTTTTAACAATTCAATTCAACATTGCAGTCTGCTGAGGGCTAGCAGGGAAAGATGTACAGATACCATGTAAATTGGCAAAGAAAATTCTTATATTCCTATTTATGGATGCAGCCTTCCCCATAAAAAAGGGGTTGACTTGATGCACATAGCAATGTACGTACACAGCATTAGGGAACGATTGTTTTATCATTCCCCATAAAAAAGGGGTTGACTTGATGCACATAGCAATGTACGTACACAGCATTAGGGAACGATTGTTTTATCATGGCTTATACGCCTCCAGAACTCCCTGGCATAACAAACACACCATACGTTTGTGCAGTTAATTTGTAAGCATTAGCCTGCATATTTAATTCATGTTTGTATTTCTGTAAGCAAGCAGGATGCTAATGTTTTATCATGCTGAGCAGGAGAAATGAAAGTCCAAAATCTTTCGATGGGCTTTCCTATTAATACGTAACAAAACACAGTAGCCATTTGAAATATGTTTGAAACATCTGAAGTTTCATTTGCTATTACTGCAAGAAAATCTGCTTCTCTGATTTGTTTTGTAATTTTTCATGACAGCCTTCCGGCATCACTTAAGAGTTTTGTTAGATTGTTTTCGATATTCCTTTGAACATGGTGGCTATTTATAGATAATTTCTTAACACAGAATCTAATTTAGTACTGTAATTTATTAAGCCTCTGTAAATTCCTGGATTTAAAGACGATTCTAACTCATTATGATCTTTTAAGGTTAAATCAAACATCCTGCAGAATCTAATAGAGTTAATCCAAATATTTAGGATATACCTGTTCTATTTCACTTTTTTTTTTTTTTTTTTTTTTTTTTTTTTTTTTTTTTGTCTTCCACTATTTTTCCACTGTATACAGTGTTTAACTGTGAAGCTGCTTTCACCTTACCAGTTAGTTTCAAAATATTTTTTTAAATATACAGCTGAAGACTCATGCTTTTTAATTCTTGAGCTTAAGTGATTTATATTAGTAAAGCCTGTTGCCTTTGATTGTTCACCATCAAATAAAATACAAGGGAAGAGAAACAGAGCCTGTTTCACTTCACAACTACATAGCCAATTATAACTTTTAAAATTTTCTTTACTTAAAACTCCATTAAATTGTGTTTTCCATGTACTAAATGTTTGCACTAATTTAAATGTGGCAACAGTCTTGCAAGAATTGTAACCAGCAATTTTTCTTCTCTACGTAGTTCAGAAAAGTTAAAGGAAATCAAAACATACATTACTGTAATACTCGTGTCAAAGCTGGCATTGGTATAAAGTTTGAAATTTGACATGCAATAGAAGCTCAAAATAATGTGGCTGTTGGAGGACATCCTTTACTCTCGCATTGTAACCTTAGAGTGGTATATAGAGCTGTAACACTAGAAAGGATAAAGAAATCAATCCCACACCCAGTCTATTTACCCAGTCATTGAAATCGTCAGTCATGAATTTCACAATGCAGAGTCTACTTGCATACTGGATTTCACTGCTTATGATTTCTGCAGCTGAACAATTTTCAGAGGTGACTGTTCCCTAGAATACTTTATCCAGCAGTTGCAAATAGTATCCTGAGCAATGCTTCCCTGACCAAGTCCTACTGAATTCACAACTGGCTTTAAATCAATGGAGTTTAGGAAAATTTCCAATTCCTCGTCACAGTTCACTATAGCACTAAGGTCATGGCAGTAATGCACTTTAATTGCCCTTACAATCCAGTCTAATGGCATCAGTGTCGTACTTTAGTTAAGAACATAACTGATAAGATCGTAACTGTATAACATCAGCAGATGGATGTGCTGGACAATGGTCAAGAATAAGGACTGCTCTGTCTTCAATTTTAAGTGAGCACATGTGTTTCCTCATTAATGGCACAAATTCCTTGTGGAACCAATTTGTGAAAATGTTAGTGGTCATCTATACATTTTTTGTATGTCTATACAGGTATGGAAATGAATTCAGGTTGTAAATTGCGATATATTTGTGGAAAAACTGTTATATGAAGAGGAAAAACAATTAACACATTTAATTAGATATGTATTAAGATATCAGTTATCAAAATATCTGTTCTCGTATCCCTAGCACCTTTTATATATATTCAGTAAGGCTGAAAAACATCAGAATGAGTGAATATCAGATTCAAAATTGCCCAAGGATATTGTCAGCTGACCCAGAAATAGGTAGAGGGAACAGCTGAGATGGGACACATTTGGCCCACGTCTTGAAGTAGAGAAGTTGATGTTTAGAGCTCCTTGCATTTTTGTTAATTTACGTTCTCCAATGTTAAGTCATATCAGATGATGAAAGAAAATGAGTAAAATGTTGCTCAAATGAGCCCAGTGTCCTTAGAGCTTAGACATAACTGACATTGATCTTTCAGCATAAGGGAAAACCCTGGATAAAGCCTTACCCAGGTAACTCAACCTGACCAAATTGGGACTTGGGACCTCTTGAACGTGAGGTAGACATGCCACCATTTATGTCATATTCGGAATAATAGTACTAAATGCAACAAGACTGCCTGCTTCTACATTATGGATATGAGTGTAAGTCAAACTATGTATGCATGTCTGTGCTCATTCATTTTTCTGCATGTGATGTTCAGAAAAAAGAATACAAGTATAGGAGAAACTTCTCCACATATAGCACACATAAATGCTGGTGAAGTATTTCTTATATGCACAACACATTCATATTGAGTATTTGGTTGATTTTCCTCCCTATAAGTTCAATATATAGTTTACCATCAATAAAAGCAGCAAGCTTGGTACTATTGTTGTTATTCAGTACAAAATACTCCATACATTCTTTTATTAATTGGTTTAAACACTTTCTTTTGTATTAAAAGACTTAATGAGTCATATTTTATTAAAACTTAAAACTTCACTCACCTGATGTTATAATAGAATATGATTCAGTAAGTCTTTTAATATGAAATTAGCTTCACTTCTCTCTCTCTCTCTCTCTCTCTCTCTCTCTCTCTCTCTCTCTCTCTCTCTCTCTCTCTCTCTCTCTCTCTCTCTCTCTCTCTCTCTCTCTCTTTCTTTCTTTGTTGGTACCTTGATGCAGAAGAAAGATAAGGGCAGGCATTTAAATTATGTTCCATAAAAGAGTTAAATTTTCATTGCAGGTGCATATCACAAAAAGTGGATAATGCAAGTAGTGTATCTACAGATGTTTCACTTGTTCTTGGCTCCAGATTTGATATAGTTAGAGGCAAGAGTTTGTTTTTAGCGATTTTTTCGCACATTTTCGAGAATAATATTTTTTTAGTGATAAATGAGAACATTTATATTATTTTTAGTTTGCATAGAAAAATTTACATGTATTACAAATTGCATAAATATAACTTTAATTTAACATTCATGTCTTCATAGCATGAAGCTAGAAGTTTTGAAAAAAGTTTACAAATTTAACGAAAGCAAGATAGAATTTAACACTTAAAGCCAATAAAGTGATACCATCATGCGCACTGAAATAACAGCAAAGTGGTGCAACAAGAAACTGACACCACAGTAGCCGGCTGGTTCGTGATATTGAGAACTGTTTATCACATGCTAACTAGAAATGTTATTTATTGGACACACCATGCACAGCAAAAACTCCTATTATGCTAACTAAAGGTACTGAGAAGTTTGAACTTCTTGGAACCTACTCTCAGACAATACATTATCATGAAAATATTGTCTCTCAGGGCTTAAGAATGTGTTCCGAAATGCCCGAAAGTTAAAAAATGAATACAAACAATACCTCACTGAAAATCACTCGAATATAGAAGCTAAAACTGTTCCCATTGTCTATACTGACACACTGGTCTAGTGCCCTTAATTCAGTAGTTTACATTGTCAGCTATTTTGATGCAATTGTCAATTTCTTTTCTAAAAAAGAAAAGCTTTCAATTCCTGCCCAAAATTTGTTAAATGATCATTTTTGCGATGCCAAAGTGCTGCAATATTGTAAAGGAACAGGCAACATTTGTTTCTGAAAATTGCAGATTGATAACAGATCCAATATTGGAATATCAGTCTGAACAAAAACCTGTGGTTCTTCTTGTTTTTTTCCCGAATTAACTCTCTGAGAGCCAAATGTGAAATAAAGAGTGGTCACTTTGGAAACAGTAAATGCACTTGCAGATCATATCATGGATCCCAGTGTTGGAGAAGCAGTAGAAGAGAATCTAAAAGTTTGCTGCTGTATGACTTTGTCTAAATTGAACTCCATTATGGCAAATAAATTGATGTAATTACCGCAAAAGCTTTGGAGTATTTGTTTGAATCTTCTAGGCTAGTTGCTAAATTGTGATTTACATCATGTAATGGCAGCATTTAAACAACTAAATGCATTTAAAACCAGTGTTATTACTTGTGATTCTGATTTGCTTCTTTATTACAAAGAGCTTTGCAACATTGTTGAATAGCCATGGTGGTAACTATAACAGTTTAGATGTAGTAACAGCACTCTTGGCATTGAAAGCAAAAGCTGATTCTTACTGCAATTTCTGTGAAAAGCCCCTTCAATGTCTTTGGTTGCCAATGTCAAACGCTGACAATGAGAGATTTTTCTCTACATATAACTTAGTTGTGACAGACAAAAGAACAAGTATGAAAAGCGAAAATATCACAACTTGTATACTGTGGTTTGACGATGCCTGATGTGTGATATTTGATTTTATTCATGTTACCTACTATCTGCTGATTTCAAATAAAATATTTTAATTTGAAAGACGGGTTAAAAGAGTTGTGCTACTCTAGTTAACTGTTACTTTTCATTTCAGCCATGTTAATACTCATTTATTCTTCCTGAAAATTTTCGCAAAATTAATGCAAATTTGTGGTTAAAAAACCGCTAAACACCACCAATGAAAATTATTAATGCAAATTTTATAATTGTCATCAAAAAATCTTGCCTCTGGATATAGTATAATGTAGCAACAGCATGGCCTATTAGAATACAGTGCAGTTAAGGTTCCATATTTATGGAACAGCATGTGTGTCATTTGCACATACTGGAGAACAGTCCATAAAGAAGTGCCAGAGGCAGTTACTGGCTTCATCTTACATGAAATGACTGAATACTACAGTGTGCATGGAAATATTCAATGAATTTGTAAACCAGATGGATAATGTGGAACTCCATGTTGGCTGTTTTGAACAGAGTGGTGTGCCACTTATCAAACTTCTAATATCAACCTGGGAAAAATTGAGATTTTCTTTGAACACTTGAGTAATTTTAAAGCAACACTGGCTTTTTCTTGTGGGGCATGCTGAAAGGAAAAATGTAATGCTCTTATTTGGCAGAAAGACAACATTCAGTCGGAAATTTCTACTGTTACTCCCAATGTGTTAGTCAATCTTCTGAAATTTAGAAAGGCATATGTCTCAATGCTCATGGTGATCACTTTCAGCATTTTGTTTTGATGTCACTATATTTCTCATACTTCAAGATGTGACCATAGCAAATTTTATTAAATTACAGGCATTGCTTTGATTTGTATAAGTGGAAATCTGGGGCCAAGAGCAAGTGAAACACTCATCTGTGAAAGATGTGTACGAACTATACATCTGAACAACATAGTTGAACACCCAGTTAGTGAACAGTATTATGAGGATATATAGAGATGTGGAATATAGAAAACTCTGGTTTTATAAGATTGTAATGCCTACTTGTGTTTTATGTATTGCATAATGGATTTCTTTGTTACAGGAAAGAAGTCAAATGAGAATGGAAATGTTTTTCTAGATGACTCAGAGGGAACCAATTTATCTTCTACTCAGAGTGAGGTAGGTTATCTTTATTTTGCTGTAATATAGAAAGTAATGTTACTTTCACTGCAAAGTAGTGTTAAAATGCTTTTTAAATTCAGATCTGTTTTCAATAACAGAAGTCAGGGAGCTGTTTGGTGCCAAGCATGTTGTCATCACACCATTACCAGCTGCTTCTAGGGATACGTCTTCCAACTCAGAGCTAGTCGAATAATATTATGGTCTGCCAATTTCATATACCCTTAAAGATTGTTATTCTTACTGGTGTATAGTAATATGTCTCTAAGATGTGTTAATACTAATTTTATTTTCTTGGCAAGCCTAATAAATCAGTGTATGTATGTACATTATAGTACAAAGTGGCTTCACCTTGAAACGTTATTGTATAGAACTTGCGTTCAAAGCAGAGGCGGTTTGTCATAAGGGCATGAAGGTGCGCACCCCCCCCCCCCCCCCCTTAAACAATCTTACGGAATTAAAGGAACCATGCATGGCCTTGCCACTAGTAAGGACAGTTTATTTTTAAAATATGAGAAAGCTTCATAGGGTAGTAAAAGTGATGTTTTCATATCTACAGCATATGGCTCGGCACCGTCGGTAGAGCACCCGCCTGCTGCATTTCCACGTTATGGAAGGCAGCTGTGAGGTGGTGAGGGAGTGGGGGAAGGACTTGAATATATGCTTATCCAGCGCAGTTCTGCTCGCGCCTAGAGCAGCCTGCAGGGTAGTTTTATAGTGTTAAAATGTACGGGTTTCTTATTTTAGAGTTCTTTGTGGAGTTAGGAACATTAACAGAGTGTTACAGGTGGCTCTATAAAATCCAGTGACTAAAGAATAATGGATAACTCTGTAAAACCACTAATGGAAGCACAATATTCAAGGTTGACTCTTGAAGAAAATGTACAATTGAAATCTTTGTGTAGACCAACACCCGGATTCTTGATAGAAAAAGTAGAAACTAAAAAAAAAATGAAAACTGGGTCTTTAAGAGGCACCTTAATACTAAAATCATGTATGAAAAATGTGACTGGATCTGTGGCTGCGAAGTTCTGTAATCCTTTTTCTGCTATTCGCGTGTTTTGTTTGCTCTTAAAAATTCCAATTGTTTGTGGACATTTAATGGAGTAAGTGATATAAAACATTTAACAGAAAAATAAAAAAAAAAAAACATGAAGATTCAGTGCACCATATGAATAGTGTGGAAGATCTGTCACTTCTAGGAAAACAAAACATTGCATCATGTCTTAACTTCATTTTTAAAGAAAATGCTAAGAAACATAACATTCAAGTGAGTGAAAATAGACACATTTTTTATAAGGCTTACTTCATGTATATTGGCTATACAGCTAAACTGGATACAGTAATGAAGGAACGTTTACAAAAAGTCTCAGTTTTTAGAGGAACTTCGAAATCACTGCAAAATGAACTATTAGACTGCATGTTGAAGGTCTGTAGGAAGAAAATAGAGCAACAGATATGGGCTTTTGAGTTTGTTGTCATTCAGTGTGATGAGACAACTGACATTTTAAATGGCTTACAGATGGTTTTGGTATTCCGTTAGGTATATGAGGAATCCGTATTTGAGAGATTTTGGGCTTTTGTGAATCCTGAGGGAAGAGATGCGGAATCTCTGACAAAGTGCAAAAGAAATGAAATCAGCCTGCTTCTTGAAAATGCCGAAGAAAACCCCATTGTTCAAATCTTTGACGGGGCCAGTATTACGAGTGGAAGGACTGGTGGAATACATGCCAAAATAAGGGAGACATATCTGTATGCGTACTTTGTCCACTGCTATGCACACTAGTTGAGGCAACAAACACTGATTCCCAGGTACGCGTGTTCTTTTCAAATCTGTCAGGGATTCCAGCATTCTTTTCCATTTCTCTGATATTTTGGAGAAAGTAGTGCAGGCAGGATTGCCCAGAGTTGCATTAACAAGATGGAATTACAATATTCGTACCATCAATGTTGTATACGAAAGCATAGAAAACCTGAAAGATTGCTTCAAAATCATTGAAGAGAGCTGTAACTAATACAACCACAATATTTGAAGCCAGTAGCTACAAAATAGCTCTTGAAGATCTAAATTTCATTTTTTGGTTAATAGTTTTCAACAAAATCATACCTCATGTAGACATTTTGTACCAGCAACTTCAAAAGAAGAGTAAAGATACTGTAACGTTATGGAGTGAAATCCTTATATTTAAACAACAAATGGAAAAGGAATGACTGAATATTGATGAACTACACAAAAACGTATGTGAAGAATTTTCGCAGGTTGGAGATGCTAAGGAGGTGTGTGAAGTCTGAAACAATATTTTGGGAGGATATTTGGAAGGATTATGATGCGATGATCTCTGTGTTAAAGCAGGATTATTTGGGATGAAGGTGGATGCAGATTAATTTCTCACCTTTGGTGACGATCTTGAAGAAATCTGGCAGTTTCTCCTGCAACTCTGGATGATTAGGAACATTTATAATTGTTGAGCGATGAGATCTTTTTCTATCCCAGGATTGTGGTAACGGGGCTGATAAAGATGGTATTACTATCTTTAAAGAATGAATAATACTTTTCTTGTTCAAAGATGGAAATTTAATTCCTCATAAACAATTTTAAATTCTTTGAAACAATTACAAATATTATTAATGTAGACTTTTTACAACCAACGATAGATTCCATGGTGAACTATTTCTTTTCTTGCGCATATGCTACTTATGCATCTTTGATACATACACAGAATTGTTTCTGCACACACTTGGATAGACAAATATACGTCTTACGCCTAAGACTTTCAGAAACAGAAGAACAAAAAATATTCAACAACTCACCATGACCCATTGCCATGGGTACACCATTACCCACTTTACATCACTTCTTTATTTTATTATAAATACTTATGTCTTTGACTATTCCTAACAACATGAAGTATAAAAATAACTGCTACATGTTATCAAAACTACTTTTACAGATAGATTTACTTATAATAGGCATTTGGAAGTGCATCGTTGCTGTGTAACAACTTATATAAGGATTTTTGTAAACGTTTCCCAAAAGAAATTTTCACACGAGTGGTGGAATCCTATCCTAAGCTCTGTGCGCAAGGAAAACTGCGCACAGAGTTGGAGCTAATTTACAGACAAAATGACTTGAACATTCAAGGAGTATTGAAACTTTTTCAGTTCATATACGAAAATAACCTTTCATCAGTGTTCAGTGAAGTCACAAAACTTTTGAAAATTATCATAACAACGCCGATGACAACTGCGAAACCTGAGCATTGCTTTTCCACTCTGAAAAGGATAAAAGCGCTTTTAAGAAACACAATGACAAATGACAGGCTCAATTACATAGAAAATGAAGCTAGCTACAGTGAAGCAATAAATATTACACAAATATATTGTTGTGAACCCGTTATCTACGATAGTGCGGCTTGTGTACACAAAGAGCCGGCAGATAAAGATAGCATGCAGATAAAGGTCTGCCGAGAGAAACAAACTGAGATAAATGGAAATTTCTGGTGACATCTTGAAAGAAAGACATTATTCGGTTTCTTAATTGTTCCAGAACAGTCTGGAATTATCAGATGAGGTATTTAAGAAAGCGACGACTCACCAAGAGTGGAGCCTTAAGCAGTAAACAGCTGTAGAGTGTTGTAACGAGAGCTGATGTAATCAGAACACTGTTATAGTCATCGACCTTGGTAGATTGTGTTGTATGTGACATAATGTTGTTACGTGAGAATTGAACAGTGTATTTCTACGGAAATAAAGAACATTTGGAATATCTGCAACTCGGACTTTTAATTCTATGAACCCACAAAGTCACAATTGGTGTCAGGAAGTGGAACAACGACATCACCAAGAAGATGGAAGAAATGAAGAACGAATTAACAACAAAGACGGAAGCTGCAAATAGCAACTTGACCGCGACGATGACCGCAAAGATAACCGACACCAGGAAGAGCAGCCGGAAGAACGAGTAAGGCCCGACGTCTCGAGCACGTCAGCGCCATCACCACCATACCCTCGAGTGACACTCCGCGCCGTCAGCCGGCATATGGATGACAGCCTCATCACGGATGGTTGGGTGAGAGGGAAACCGTGCCGGCGTGCTTGTGGACACCGGGCAGCCGTGACCATCATCAGACCTGATGTGGCCAAGGGTTTGCCGTCGAGGAAAGCAAGCCGATCATACCAGCTAGTGACGGCATCGGGCAACACCTTGCCTGTTGAGAAGGAGGCCCTGCTGCAGTTGACCTTGGGACGGAGTGCCGTGCGTCAGTGGGAGTTCGTCGCGGAAGTGGCTTAGGAGGTAATACTGGGATTGGATGCCCTCAGGAGCCACAAGGCGACGGTCGACTTTGGCAGGAAGGTCCTGCGGCTCAATGGCGAAGAGGTGATACTCTGGCAACCTGAAGAGCGCCTTGGAATCTGCAGAGTCATCTTGAAGGAAGACGTGGTTGTCCTCGCAAGAAGCGAGCTGGTGGTGACGGCGCGACTGGAAGGCAAGCGGACGAAGAACATGATGCTGGACCAGAAGACGCCGGTGCACTGACTCTTTGTAGCCAGAACATTGTTGCCGTGCCGAGAGGAGCTGCCAGTGAGGCTGCTTAACCTAGCGGACACCGATCACGATATCCAGGCTGGAACGGAGCTGGGGACGTGCGAGCCCGTGGTCATTGTGACAGCAATCGAAAAGACACAGGAGCCGGTGCCAATGCAAAACCTGGGGCCCCGGCTGGAAGGCTTACTGAGAGGGAGGCCGACCACCTGACCGCAGAACAGCTGAAGAAGACGCTTTACAGTGCTCTAATTTTGGGATTCCCATAACCAGGTGGCGACTTCATTGTGGACACCGACGCCAGCAACCATTGCATTGGAGGCGTCCTATCGCAAGTCCAGGACGGCCACGAGTGAGTGATAGCCTACTATAGCAAGATGCCATCCAAGACGGAGAACTACTGCGACACCCGGTGAGAGTTACTGGCGGTAGTAAAGACAATGGAGCACTTCCACAAGTACCTGTATGGTCAGCCATTCCACCTGAGGACTGACCACTCCGCCCTAACCTGGCTACTGAGTTTTAGGAACCTGGAAGGCCAGACAGCCTGTTGGGTACAAAGGGTGCAGGAGTACGACTTAACCTCTGCACATTGTAGAGGGAGGAGCCACGGCAATGCAGACGCCATGTGCCGAAGACCCTGCCCAGAGGAGTGCGGCCAATGCACGAGTGGAAGAGAAGGAGCGTGCCGCAGCTGTCAGAGTGGTCACGTCAGTGCCTGCAGACGGCTGGGATAGCGCAGGCCTGGGGAGGGAGCAGCTGGCGGACGTAGACTTGGGGTCACTCTTGAGGGAAGTCGAGGCAGGGACCAGACCTACCTGGGAGGACATCGCACCAAGGAGCACCACATATAAGTCGTACGGGGCCCAATGGTACTCACTGAAGACAAGAGAGGACGTGCTGTTCCTGGTGTGGGAATCGCCTAATTGGAAGACGCAGAGAGAACAGTTGGTACTTCTCCGAAGTAAGTTTTCGGAGGTCTTGGAGGAAGTGCACGCCGGTACTTCAGGAGGACACCTGGGAGCAAACCGGACGATCGACAAACTTTGGCAGCGTTACTACTGGCTGAGGCTCCGAGCAGATGCTGAGAGATGGTGCCGTCGTTGTCACGTGTGTGCAGCAAGTCGCGGCCCCCAGACTAGGAGCTGGGGTCGCATGCAGCAGTACAACGTCAGAGCACCTTTCGAACGGATCGCTGACATAGCTGGACCATTCCCAGTGTCCGACCGAGGCAACAAGTACCTGATGGTAGTCGTGGACTACTTCAAGTTTCCAGAGGTGTATGCCATCCCGAACCAAGAGGCAAAGACAATCACAGACTGCCTCGTGGAGCAAGTGTTCTGCCGATTTGGGGTGCCGTTAGAGCTCCACAGCGACCAGGGCACCAATTTTTAATCCAACCTGATGGAGGTACTAGAAAGACATGGGGTGAGCAAGACTCGCACAACACCCCTACATCCACAGTCGGACGGCATGGTGGAGAGATACATCAAGACCTTAGAAGAGCACCTGAGGAAGGTCGTGGCCAGCCATCAGCAAGACTGGGACTACAAGGTGCCACTGTTCTTGCTGACCTACCGCTCATTAACACACGATACCACTGGGATGACGCCAGCCAGCTTAATGTTCGGCCGAGAGTTATGACTCCCCTGTGACCTGGCTTTTGGGAGCCCCCCGGACGCAAAACAGCTAGCTACCGAGTATGTGGAGAACCTGGTGGACCATCTGCACGACATGCATTAGATGGCTTGTCAGAACATCCAGAAGACGAGCGACTGCATGAAGACCCGATACGACAGGCAAGCCAAGAGCCAAGGGTTCCAGCAGGGTGACCTAGTCTGGTTGTACTGCCCTAACTGGACCAAGGGACGCTGCCCGAAACTTCAAAATCCGTGGCAAGGACCGTACCGGGTGGTGAAGAGGATTAACGACATGGTCTACCGCATCCAGAAGGTGCTCCGAGGGAAGATGTTGGTGGTACACTTTGATCGTCTGGCCCGCTACGATGGTGCTGTTCGGGACGACCAGCCTTGAGGTCATGAACCCGTTATCTACGATAGCGCGGCTTGTGTAGACAAAGAGCCGGCAGATAAAGATAGCACGCAGATAAAGGTCTGCCGAGACAAACTAACTGAGATAAATGAAAATTTCTGGTGACATCTTGAATGATAAAGATTATTCGGTTTCTTAATTGTTCCGGAACGGTCTGGAATTATCAGATGAGGTATTTAAGAAGGCGACGACTCGCCAAGAGTGGAGCCGTAAGCAGTAAACAGCTGTAGAGTGTTGTAACGAGAGCTGATGTAATCAGAACACTGTTATTGTCATTGACTGTGGTAGATTGTGTTGTATGTGACGTAATGTTGTTACGTGAGAATTGAACAGTGTATTTCTACGGAAATAAAGAACATTTGGAATATCTGCAACTCGGACTTTTAATTCTACGAACCCACAAAGTCACAATACTGAAGATACAAACAATCTGTTTGTGAAATTGATCTCCATTAGAAAGAAGTATTAACACCAATTTCTTAAGATAAGTGAAGCCTTTGTAACAAATATTTATATTTGTGTGACAGACTTGTGCAGGATTTTGATGAAAGAGTGGGGGAAAATGTCATTAAACTAAAGAACTTTATGTTGTAATTTTGTATATAAACAGGCCAAAAGTGTAAGTAATTCATGAAAAACAGAGTAAATGCAAAATACGAGTATTAATGTGTGTACATACACTGATGTGCAGTGGCACCATCAACAGTATCGCACACAGATTAGTAAATTTACCCCTCAGCCAGCAAGAATATCAAAAAGAATACCATCAAATCTTAAAAACTGCAGTTAAAATGGATGTGGAAAAAGCATTGTAGATAAAAAACTAAAATCATTCAAACTTCAAAAGAGATAAAAACAGATCACAGCTCTTTCACCAATAAAACAAGAAATTAGATTTGCTAAATTTACATACCACCCCTTGGCCTCAAAAGAGTTCCAAAGAATATTCAAGAAATACAATATAACATTGGCACCAAAAAACAATTACAACATTAAAAACCTACTTAACAGTAATAATACTGATAAGATAAAACCAGAAGAAAAGTTAGGCATTTACAGGATTAAGTGTAAAGACTGTGAAAAAATTTACATAGGGAGGACAAAAAGAAACATAGGCACTAGAAAGAAAGAACATTTTAGGCACTTAAGATACAAAAATATTGATACGTCCACAATACCAGCTCATTTCTGGTCTGAAAATCATGAAATTGAAGATAGCACCAAATTACTAAAACACGTACAAAAACATAGTGAACTTGTCATATGGGAGAGAATATATATAGAAAAGCATAAAAACCAACTAATGAACTTTGAAATCCCGCCAGAAGAGAACCCCACATTTAAATCATCACAAAATCAACAGATGGCAGCAGCAACTCCAGAACTAGGCACACCACTGGATCAAGCTTTAGTCACATAAGAGCTGACGATGCGAACGATGGTTCGCGAAACATTTCCTCAATGTAGGTACGTAAGTGAAGCCGATTTGTAATAAATATGACTCGTCTATTATTTAATAATTAATGGAGGAGTTGTTAAACCAGTCAAATATGTTAAGGGTATTAAATTTATTGGGAGTCGATTAATGACACTAAACAACACTTACTTTTAAATTTTCCCGGAACTAGTTTCAGAGGCCTTCCCTCTATCCTCAGCCGGACATCGACTGGTTCTCATTGGTGTAGCTATTTTGTCATCAGACTCCTCTGGTGGCAGTTCGAGGAACTTGCTGAACAAATCTTTCTGAGGGATGTTGAAATTGAATACTTTGTTCCCATTTTTTGAAATGAAGGTTTGTTCCCATGTGGACAGTTCTTGTTTTCCTGTTGTATGTTTTAGTAATTTTGGTTCTGGATTTATGTTGTGTTTTTTTTTCCGAAAATGCGTGGCAACTGCTGATTTTTCTAATTGTTTGTATTTTATGTTCCTAGTGTTTCTTTGCTCTTGTTTCTTAATTTCTTTTGGTTTTTCCAATATAAATTTGACTAGTCACAGCATTCAATTTGATATATACCAGATTTTTTGTTAGATGTTTGAGCAAATTAGGTTTTTTAAGGAGTAATGGTTCACTGGTGCTAGTTGAATGTTTTGTTTTTTGAAGACTTTTTTGAATTTATCAAAGGCCCATGGATGGTAAGTGAATTTTTTGAAGATCATTTTAGTTTCTAATTTCTACAGAAACTAAAATGATCTTCAAAAAATTCACTTACCATCCATGGGCCTTTGATAAATTCAAAAAAGTCTTCAAAAAACAAAACATTCAACTAACACCAGTGAACCATTACTCCTTAAAAAACCTAATTTGCTCAAACATCAAAGATGCCATTCCATCTAACAAAAAATTTGGTATATATCAAATTGAATGCTGTGACTGTAGTGAAATTTATATTGGAAAAACCAAAAGAAATTTAGAAACAAGAGCAAAGGAACACTTTAGGAACATAGAATACAAACAATTAGAAAAATCAGCAGTTGCCACGCATTTTTGGGAAAAAAAAAAAAAAAAAAAACACAACATAAATCCAGAACCAAAATTACTAAAACATACAACAGGAAAATAAGAACTGTCCACATGGGAACAAATCTTCATTTCAAAAAATAGGAACAAAGTATTCAATTTCGACATCCCCCAGAAAGATTTGTTCAGCAAGTGCCACCAGAGGAGACATGACAAAATATTGCCAGCTGCACCAATGAGAACCAGTCGATGTCCGGCTGAGGATAGAGGGAAGGCCTCTGAAACTAGTTCCGGGAAAATTTAAAAGTAAGTGCTGTTTAGTGTCATTAATCGACTCCCAATAAATTTAATTTATACAACAACACTGTTTTCAACACTTCCATGAAAGGATTTATGTTAAGGGTAGTTGGCATAAAGGAAATGCTGAGAGAAAATAAAATTGAGGAAACTGTAATAAAATTAGAGGATTTAGTGAAACAGGCAGGGGCAAAAATGAGAGTGATTGATAAACCAAATATTAGAAGAGACTGGTATGATGAGTGTAGTAAGGCAAAGCAGAGAGTTACAAGGGAGTTCACAAAATGGAGTGGCGCAAGCAGAATTGGGAAGACTAGGAACTAGAGGGATAATGGTGGCAAGGGTGTTAAAATACTGGGCAAGAATTAGGAGTTTAGATGAGCTGAATATTCTACGTCAATGCTTGATAGTACAGGAAAGACTAAATCAGAAAGATTCATGGCTAAATAAGATAAAGGAAATTATGTTAAAAATAGGGTTTGGTGTCATGTGGAAAAACCGGGAATTATTGCAAAGTGGATTTTGGAAAGAACTTAGGATAAGAACGGAAGATCTTGAAAGGCAAGAAATGTTAGGAAGCTTCAACTTGAAAAGCTCACTGGAAATTTATAGAGAGATAAAAGTGATCTGGAACAGGGAAAAATACATTGATATTTGTGATAAAGCAGCAAGAGAAGGCTTTGCATGGGCCAGAACAGGGGTGCCCGCCTCGTTAGCGTAGATGGTAGCGTGTCTGCCTCCTGTTCAAGAGGTCCCGAGTTTGAATCTTGGTCAGGGTGAGCTACCTGGATAAGGTTTTTCCGGGGTTTTCCCTTATTCTGAAAGATGAATGTCGGTTAACTCTAAGCTCCATGGATCCCAGACTTATTCGGGCATCATTTTACCCACTTCATTCATTGTCCGATATGACTTAACGTTGGAGGATGTAAATTACGCACAAAAAAAAAAAAACAGGGGTGGTGAAGCTGAAGGATTTGGGAAGTGGGAGAGATCTGGAGAAATGCCCATTGGGTCACCAAAGGGATAAAGAATAGCATTTGCGTTTAGAATGTGAAGAAACTAGGTTGCTTAGGGAGAAGATAGGTAAAAAAGAATGAGCAAGGCTACCAGAAGAAATTCAAACAATGAAGTTAATGAATGTAAAACTAGGACAAAATTTAATTGAAATTGGGAACTCTTTGGGCAAAGTAAGAGCCAAATGGTTGAGGAAGATAAGTAAATATAATGAAAGTGAAGATGAAGTTATTTTAGATAAGATGCCAATAGGGACCCATTAGCTCGACAACCTCAGAGTTTGAGTCTATTGGGCCCAAGGGTAACCAGCAACTCAGTGTAGTAATAAGTATGTAAATGTATAATAATTTGTAATTCAAATGGAAATAAAGATTACTTACATTGATGTTTTGCATAAATTGCTACACCCCCATTCTTATGAGTCAGTAGACAAAATGAACCAGCAAGTTTGTAGTTTTTGATACAGTGGAACACTATTTCATTATGTTCTAATCAGTGCTCTGTACAACAGAAAAGGTCTGCATCTATCATACATTTTATTATTCAATAATACTTCTAGTTCATATTTTTTGTTCCTAAGGCATTGGACATATTGATGCATTAAGGCAAGTTTTCTACAATTAATATATTTAACTGCTTTATTAGGTATCTTAATGTTAGTGATTTTCTCTCATGATGGTTTTGTGTTTTTCATTGTTGATGCTTCATATGATCTACATATATTAGGGTACATTTCAGTTTACCTGCTTTTCATGGTCCTTTGAACTGTATTCCTCTACCCTTAGGACATCAGCATTTCAGGATAACCCATCTACTTCAGAGCTACTCCCTTTTCTGGCATTGTCCAGGTAGAGGTGAAATGGGGTTACACATCAAGTTTCCAGATTCAGGGGATCCCCTCTGATTTAACTGGACTCCATCCTTTGCAACTCTCAGAGCTAACAATTTCCGTCCATCATTAAACATTTTTTGTATGGTGCAACCAGTCAAGCTCTTTGTTTATTCTGATTATTCTACCCACATAGGTGATACAATGCAGCAAACTATGTATGCATGCCGCATGGTTGTCATAGACACTCTGTGTACTGGTGGAAATATCAGTTCTGTCAGCCCATTTCGATAGCTCATATGGATCTCTGTATGTTTTACCATTGCTACAAACTCTTAACTGAAAAAAATGAAGTATACATCTGATATACAGTTAACAGGTTTTGGGGAATGCATTTAGGAACCTGTATAGGACATTGCTTCTTCTCACAATCCTAATTTTGTAAAGCATCCTCCAAAATTGAACTCCCAATACAAATTTCTTCTGTAAAATGTTTTGTATCTATATTTGACAAAAGTCTGAACAACAAAGATCATACAACTCTTGCAGTACGTGAAAGCACAAACCACACTGAAATGTGAAAACTGTAGATTTCCATTTCCCAAAGTAGTAGCACTGATATGCCTGTCTCAATTGCAATGCAAAGGAAAAATTGGCATATAATGTTACAAATATTGTGTAGGTCCTCATTTTCATGATTTACTTTTACAAAATGTAAGGAAAACTCCTCCTTTTGCTCTTCCTTTACTGTTTTAGAACCTTGATTTGAATGTGAATCTAAATTCTTTTCATTTGTGTATATCATTTGTATTTTCTAGAGATGGGACCTTGATGCTCTTGATACTCTGTGGTATGGTAGTGCATTCTCATAATTTGAGATAAAGCTTTGATACTTTTAAATTTTTAAGTTTTGCGTTATTGAAAGTGTTGCATTTAACGTTATGCTAGATAAGGAATGAAAGGAGTTGAGACTTCATGCTTTTGACTTGCACAAGTACCCAGAGTTGCTGGACTGTAGTTCTTAATAGACCATGACTGCATTTCCTGTGAGTGAATGCAACATACCATAGACTCTTGTGTCTAAATGAAAGTATGCTAAATAATGGGAGACTGATACTCAAGTAACTGAGTTGTGAATGAAGCTGATTTAGCTTAGGAACTAAATCATTTTTCTGCAATAGTCTGGCTTGAAATTGGTTTTTATATATGAACACGTTGGTTCTCAGCATCCCATTCAATACTGGCCATGAAAGACTACTAAATTTTGCTTAGAAGCCTCTTTATCAAGCTTTTGGTTCTTTTATTTGCTGTAAATCTCCAATACGGGACCACTGGCTTTACTTTTCTTCCAAGGAAGCAATGTTAACATTTTGATGCCTGAAAAAAGCCATTGCCCTACGCCGGGTTGGAACCTTCAACCTTGGGAACCAGAGGCTAGCAGTTAACCTTGGACTACAGAGGACAATATAGCTTGGCTAGGTAATTCTCTGCCATTATATTTACGTATTCTGGTGACCAAAACCTGTGAATTCAGCAAGAAAAATCAAGGTAATACAGTGCATGGAAATATTTCTTTCCTTCAATTATTTGTGTTCTGTAAGTCAAATTCCGGTCATAACTGTAACTTACAGGTATACTGTACATTTAATTTCTATAAATATTTTGTTTTACCTATATAATATTGTTTACATGCATAATAAGAACATAATTCAGTGAACAACTTTATCACCTTTACAGCTTTTTATACATTAAGTATCAGTGTTTAAAGTATTGTATTGAATACAGTAGTGTTGTCCATCACTAATTTTGTCCTTGTTTCTAAAATCCTTTTAAAAGAGCTTTTTTGTGTATTTGACTTCCATTGACCATTCTGAACAATGGATTGTGTGTGTTGCAAAATAATAGAAATGTTCATAAGAACACTTTCTTGGCCAATTATACATTTAAAACGTTCCCTCTGTGGTGAGATAAGGTAATTAAAAAGTAACAATTTTTAGTTTTGGTCAGTTCTGATTTTGGTTTTTTATTTAGCAGGAATGCAGTTCACCATCTATACTAACATCACATTTACAACATACTTCTGAGAGGGTCCCTTCAGCTGTACCAGTAATGATTTCTCCTGAAAATAGCAAAAAAGAGAGCATTTCAAAAACTTCTTGCTGTAGCATTGGTAAGTTGGTGTGAATTAAAATATCAAATAATTATATATATATTTGTTAAATTACAATTTTGCTTTATTTGTATTCTTACAGTTATAACAATGACAGATGTTTATAAAAGGTATTCATTTATATTAACGTCCTTATGGAATCCATAGTTTCAAAAGAGTTTGGTTGTGTGCTTTCAAATGCGGCCATATTACATGCTTTCTCCCTTATTCACCACTGGTCAGATGTCTGAAAAGTATTTAATAGAATGATTACACTTCCAGAGCACAGCACTGCACTAGCTGAATTTTTACATAAGTTTCTGCAACTAATGGACAATATCTCATTGCATTTCGTATGTGTTTAAATGTTTTTTTATCTGCTGATTTCAGTCAATATAAATAAGATTTTATTATTTCTTTTAGATTGTGCTGAAGCTTTTAAAATTCCTTTAGGAATCTCAAACAAGATGAAACCTTGGATACAAGAAATGGAAAAGCATCCTAGCTTGGAAAAAGTTTCCATGAAGGTGAGAATTTTCTGTCTTTAAAAATATGAGGGCTGGCTATTTGAATGGTTATGCACAGATTACCATGATGAATAGGGTGTTCCAAGTATATATGTTATTAAATTTTAGATGAGTCGTATTTCTTACACATCTGCTTCACTTTCGTACCTATTTTTAGGACATGTTTCGCAAATCTTCGTTTGCATCTACGGCTCTTGTGCGACTGACGCTAGATCCAGCGGTGTGTGTAATTTTGGGGTTGTTGCTGCCATCTGTTGATTTAGTGATGAACTGAAATGTGGGATTCTCTTCTAGCGGGATTTCGAAGTTCATTAGTTGGTTTTTATGTTTTTCTATGTATATCCTCTCCCATATGACGAGTTCACTATGTTTTTGTACGTATTTTAGTAATTCTGTGCTATCTTCAATTTCATGATTTTCAGACCAGAAATGAGCTGCTATTGCGGACTTATCAATATTTTTGTATCTTAAGTGCCTGAAGTGTTCTTTCTTTCTAGTGCCTATGTTTCTTTTTGTCCTCCCTATGTAAATTTTTTCACAGTCTTTACACTTAATTTTGTAAATGCCTGACTTTTCCTCTGGTTTTATCTTATCAGTATTATTACTGTGAAGTAGGTTTTTAAGGTTGTAATTGTTTTTTGGTGCCAATGTTATATTGTATTTCTTGAATATTTTTTGGAACTTTTTTGTGGCCCAGGGGTGGTAAGTAAATTTAGCAAATCTAGTTTCTTGTTTTATTGGTGTGAGAGCTGTGATCTGTTTTAATTTTTTTTGAAGTTTGAATAATTTTAGTTTTTTATCTACAAGGTTTTTTCCATATCCATTTTTAATTGCAGTTTTTAAGATTTGATGGTATTCTTTTTGATATTCTTGCTGGCTGAGAGGTAGATTTACTAATCTGTGTGTCAGACTGTTGATGGTTGCATGTTTGTGTGGAATTGGCTTGAAACTATTTGCTTTGATGTAATTATCTGTGTGTGTTGCTTTTCTATGAATGCCAAATTCTAGTTTTTCATTGCCTTTTTTGATTTTAAGGTCTAAAAAAGGTAGAGTACAGTCCTCTTCAGTTTCTACTGTGAATTGTATGCTGGGTTCTTGCAGGTTGAGTAGTTTCAAAGCATCATCTATTAGTTTGTAGGGCACTATTGCAAAGATGTCGTCTACGTATCTGTACCATGTTTTAAACATATGAGGGAAGGCTTTAGTAATATGTGTTTCGAAAAAGCTCATGTATAGATTGGCCAAAAATGGTGATAGCGGGCTTCCCATAGCTAGTCCTGAAATTTGTTTATAATATTTTCCATCGAAGACAAAATAATTTTGACGTATACATAATTCAGTCATTGCCAAATATTCTTCTATTGCATTGGCATCCAGGTTTATAGAATTTAGCCATTTTTTCAGTTGAATCAAAAGTTTGTCTAATGGAATGCTAGGGAAGAGGGAGCGGACATCAAAGGATACTAAAGTGTCATGAGGTTTTAGTTTAAGATTTTGAATTTTTTCTACCAGGTCTAAAGAGTTTTTTATACTCAGAGTATGGAATTGTGGAAAGGACTGAAATTTTTTGGTTAGCCATTTTGCCAGAAGGTAAGTAGGAGTGTTTATATTATTTACAATGGGTCTCATGGGTATGTTGGGTTTGTGTATTTTAGGCAAACCATATATTCTTGCAAGGGTAGGGTTGTCTAGTTTGATAGTTTTTTGTTCTGTAGTTGTTAAAATTTTACTATTAGTGATGGTTTTTTGTACATCTTTTATGCATCGGTTGAGTGGATTAGAATCTATTTCCTGGAATTCTTTTTGTTGTAGTAACTCTAACATTTTTTCTTTGTATGTAGCTGTATCTGAGATTACTATTTTGTTCCCTTTATCAGCCCTTGAGAAGATTACATCCTTTTTCCTTAAAGATTTAATTATCTGAATTTGTTTCAAATGTTTTATTGGCTTTTTATTTATTAAGTTTTCCAATATAGGAGCTGATTTTTTCCTAATTATATTTTTGTCCATGGTTTCCAAGCCTTCTACTGCTAATTCTATGTCTGCAATGAATTCATCCGGGTTGCTGGAGTATGTTATACATGTTTTTAGGCCTTGGTTAAGTACATCTATTTCTTCATTGTTAAAATTTTGCTTTGAGAGATTAATCACATTGTCTAGGGATGTGTTCATAATCATTGGCAACCAAAACATAACAAAATTTCAGCAAAGAACACATCCCTGATGTATTTTGCCATATCTGTGACAACTTTGCTGTTCGAAATAGAAGACAAAATATTACAAGGAAAAAGGATGTAATCTTCTCAAGGGCTGATAAAGGGAACAAAATAGTAATTTTAGACACAGCTACATACAAGGAAAAAATGTTAGAGTTACTACAACAAAAAGAATTCCAGGAAATAGATTCTAATCCACTCAACCGATGCATAAAAGATGTACAAAAAACCATCACTAATAGTAAAATTTTAACAACTACAGAACAAAAAACTATCAAACCAGACAACCCTACCCTTGCAAGAATATATGGTTTGCCTAAAATACACAAACCCAACATACCCATGAGACCCATTGTAAATACTATAAACACTCCTACTTACCTTCTGGCAAAATGGCTAACCAAAAAATTTCAGTCCTTTCCACAATTCCATACTCTGAGTATAAAAAACTCTTTAGACCTGGTAGAAAAAATTCAAAATCTTAAACTAAAACCTCATGACACTTTAGTATCCTTTGATGTCCGCTCCCTCTTCCCTAGCATTCCATTAGACAAACTTTTGATTCAACTGAAAAAATGGCTAAATTCTATAAACCTGGATGCCAATGCAATAGAAGAATATTTGGCAATGACTGAATTATGTATACGTCAAAATTATTTTGTCTTCGATGGAAAATATTATAAACAAATTTCAGGACTAGCTATGGGAAGCCCGCTATCACCATTTTTGGCCAATCTATACATGAGCTTTTTCGAAACACATATTACTAAAGCCTTCCCTCATATGTTTAAAACATGGTACAGATACGTAGACGACATCTTTGCAATAGTGCCCTACAAACTAATAGATGATGCTTTGAAACTACTCAACCTGCAAGAACCCAGCATACAATTCACAGTAGAAACTGAAGAGGACTGTACTCTACCTTTTTTAGACCTTAAAATCAAAAAAGGCAATGAAAAACTAGAATTTGGCATTCATAGAAAAGCAACACACACAGATAATTACATCAAAGCAAATAGTTTCAAGCCAATTCCACACAAACATGCACCCATCAACAGTCTGACACACAGATTAGTAAATCTACCTCTCAGCCAGCAAGAATATCAAAAAGAATACCATCAAATCTTAAAAACTGCAATTAAAAATGGATATGGAAAAAACCTTGTAGATAAAAAACTAAAATTATTCAAACTTCAAAAAAAATTAAAACAGATCACAGCTCTCACACCAATAAAACAAGAAACTAGATTTGCTAAATTTACTTACCACCCCTGGGCCACAAAAAAGTTCCAAAAAATATTCAAGAAATACAATATAACATTGGCACCAAAAAACAATTACAACCTTAAAAACCTAATTCACAGTAATAATACTGATAAGATAAAACCAGAGGAAAAGTCAGGCATTTACAAAATTAAGTGTAAAGACTGTGAAAAAATTTACATAGGGAGGACAAAAAGAAACATAGGCACTAGAAAGAAAGAACACTTCAGGCACTTAAGATACAAAAATATTGATAAGTCCGCAATAGCAGCTCATTTCTGGTCTGAAAATCATGAAATTGAAGATAGCACAGAATTACTCAAATACGTACAAAAACATAGTGAACTCGTCATATGGGAGAGGATATACATAGAAAAACATAAAAACCAACTAATGAACTTTGAAATCCCGCTAGAAGAGAATCCCACATTTCAGTTCATCACTAAATCAACAGATGGCAGCAACAACCCCAGAATTACCCACACCACTGGATCTAGCGTCAGTCGCACAAGAGCCGTAGATGCAAACGAAGATTTGCGAAACATGTCCTCAAAATAGGTACGAAAGTGAAGCAGATGTGTAAGAAATACGACTCATCTAAAATTTAATAATTTTTCGCTTCACTGTGGTGTTCCAATACAGTTAAATCTCGATATATATATATATATATATATATGTTATGTTTGCATGTAGGTAAGAAAGAAAAAATATAGAAAGAGTCAACATGAAAAATTCAATGCCATGGCCGGGATTTGAACCACGGATCTCCTGGTTTCCATCCAGTCACTCTAACCCATTGAGCTATCATGGCCATTGAATTCTCCATTTGACTTGTATATTTTCCCGGTAAACCACTAGGGGCTCTCGCATTCGAGATACACAGTTTGTGGTGACTTACTATCCTAAGTACTGAGTCCCAGGCTTCATCAACTTCATCTAAAGTTATACCAAACTTTTATAAAAAACTTTTATAAAAAGACCATTATAATTTTAAAAAATTTACTTACCATCCTTGGGTTAATAAACACTTTCAAACTTTTTTTTAAAGGGAGTGACATAACTCAAGTTCCTCAAAATAAATGTATTAAAATTTTACTACATACATTTCTCTAAAAAAGATAAAATTCCTAATAATACAAAAATCTGGTATTTATAAATATAATTGTTTAGATTGTGATCAGGTTTATATTGGAAAGACAAAACGTAATTTGGAAACCAGAATGAAAGAACATTTTCATAACATTAAGTATAAACAAACTGATCAATCGGCCGTAGCAGATCATTTTTTGTCATTTAACCATGAAATAAATTCTGAAGTTAAATTATTAAAACAATTAAATGGTGCGATAGATTTAATGGTTTGGGAAAAGATATTTATTTTAAAACATAAACATCGCGTAATGAATATTACACAATTAAGAAGAAAAATTGACATTTTCTTAAGATAAATGAAGTTTTTTGTTACAAATAGTTTTATTTGTGTAATATTTATTGCCTCACTGTAGTTATCTTCATTTTATACGTAATCGTGTAGTGAATTTTGAAATACCAGCAGTTGATTCTCTTTTCGGGTTTGTTTCGTTTTCAGATTTTGGTAATACTGAAAAATATAGTAACATGTATCCTTGATGATGAAGTATGTTGACTGAAGATGCGGGCAAATGTTCGTGAAATCGATCTCAATTAATAAGAAAAATTGACATAATTTTCATAAGATAAATGAAGTTTTTGTTACAAATAGTTATATTTGTGTAAACAATGGGTATTTAAATAATATGCCAGTGGAGTATGTAGCATATGAAATGAAATGCCAAAGATTATTTTCGTGAATTTTAAAGCTATAGAACTTCCTATTCACACATTGCTGAAGTGTATTTTGTCACACAGTTCTTTATTTTTATCACTGACTTGTCATACTTCTCGACATTGTTATTGGGGTGGTCCTCACCCTAAAGCTTCGCTATTATTATATAAACAGCATATGGGCTCTCAGATAAATACATTATCTCTTGTAACATACTAAAGAAATAAAATTCTGCAGGAATAAGTTCTTAGTCTTGCCAAATATCAGTTGGCCATATTTCTATTCACATAGGACATTCTTGGTGCAGAAACTGACATTTTTTTTTATAATGAGCAGCAGCACATTTTGCTTTTCATTAATGTGTTGTATTCACAATTGTAGTTGCCATTGTCATCAGGATTTGGAGAAATAACGCGCTGGGTACTTTAGTGTTGATGAAATGTCATTTACACGGTGGGCAAGCCAGGGGCGGTTCTTCCTTGATGCGTTTGAATAGCTGAGTCACCTACTTGTTTTTGAATAACATGGTTATGTTTTATGTTCTAGTATTTAATTTTCTTTTATAAAAGTTCTCCAAGTTATATTTTGTAATAGAACCACTGTCGATAATGCAGCTAGCTTACTTCCCGACTAGTGATTCGTTATTAAAAGGCCAAGGTGACCGTAACACTTGCGGAGAGTGAGGAGAAGTTGGAGGGGCAGAATGCATTGCTGGTTACTATGGCTATGGATTCGATTCATAGAAGCCGTATATTCCGCACCAACTCGTGTTGCCAACACAATACAGGAGCTTCTTCCTACTTTTTCGTTTATTTGAAAATAAATTTGTTGGTAAAAGGGGTAACCTGCTTGAAGCGAGCCCTGCGTGTCATGTGCTACTGTTTATCATCAGTTTGCATTCTGTGTAAAAACATAATTTTTTATGTGATCAATGATTATTGTTAGGGTGAGTTACTTGGATAAGGGTTTTTCCGGGGTTTTCCCTTATCCTGAAAGGCAACTGTCTGGTAACTCTATGCTCTATGGACCCTGGGCTCATTTAAGCATCATTTCATCCATTCCATTCATTGTCTGATATGACTTACCATTCGAGGACGTAAAATTACAAAAAAAAAAGTCTGATATGTGAAGTGTTAAATTTTTCATATTTAAGGGATTTACAATGAATCCAACATTTGAGTGTGTCTCCAAACACCCTTTTCTTTACGGGAAAATGATGACAAATGCGTCGTGGTAAATGTCAGTAGGCCAACACCAGTGCTATGTTTAGAAAAACTTTGCTACGGAGCATCTTCAAAATACACCAGGAAATTTAAGACTTGTTGGTATGAGAAACATAATTTTGTCGAATTGAAGGAGCTGAGAAAAAACACCTACAAAACTGCAGACACTCTTCAGGAAAACTCACGTCTATATATTGTAAAATATAATGAGAACGTTAAGCTTAACAGGCCTTTCATGCAATATTCCATTAGGGAAGTAGACAAGAAATGACATTTCATGGACATTATGAAAGCGAGGACTCTTTAAATAAAGGTAATTTTAAGGAACTTTTGGGTACCTACAGAGGGAAGCCCATCAAAATTCAAAACCACTATTCCAGTATAAAATCCGCTTTTGCGATGCTGATTTTGTGAATTTAGGTTAGTCAATTTTCCGAATCACCTAATCAATTTACCAAGAGCCACGCCTGAGGCAAGCCCAAAATGTAACGCCAATTTGGCTTAGGTTGATTCATGTTTTGGAGGCCAGGATTTCGAAACCTGGCAAATCTAAATACAACTTTTTATCTCAGAAACTATTTGTAGTTGGTTTATTAATACTCGTCACTTACTTGTTTATATTTATGAGAGACTAGTTTCAAAGACATTCGCCTCATTTTCAATCTCTTTCCAACTGGCATCTGTTATTGTCTGCTCTCTCCACCACCAGAGAGAGAGCGGACAACAGATGCCAGTTGGAAAGAGATTGAAAATGAGGCGAATGTCTTTGAAACTAGTCTCTCAAATATAAACAAGTAAGTGACGAGTATTAATAAACCAACTACAAATAGTTTCTGAGATTAATTTTCACGTCACTGTTAATAAATTCCTCCAAACACATATATACAACCTTTTATATTGCCAAACAACTCCTCCACTTCTGAAAGTGTGTGAAGCATGCTGACATAAAAAATATACCAAAGCTTTATATAAGCTTTAGGTCATCTGTACCTTTTATTATCCTTATCATCCTATCGTTCGCAAGAATGAATTGTACACTTAATATTCCTGACCTAAGAAAGCTTTTATTGCTACACAATATGAAGTACATATTCACAATATGAAAAGTAAAACGACCTAGATGTCTTAAACATAGTATAACATAGTATAAAGATATGCATCAAAGAACATACAAAATGAGTTTCCTGTTTACTTTTTAGGTTATTTTTTGGCATCGCAGTAGATACATTCCCAAATTTTCTGGGGTAAATGATTTCCTATTGTCAAGCAACACATTGTTGTATGACGATAATATTCTTTCAAGAGAACATGACATCATTGGAGCGTAGACCATTGGTGCCAGTGCAGCAGGTTCTAGGGTTAGCTTTTCTTTATACTTTTCTCCCTGCAATACTGAATTAATGCTTTTCATGTCTTCAAAATCGGGATTTTGTTGAATAATTTTCTGTAACCTCGAAGAACATGCGTTAAGCAGGTTATGCTCCTGCTGAGCTTCTAATAGCTGCTTTAAGGTGTTTCACCACATGTCACATGTGCTGCATTTAAAGGGAGTTTCAATCAAGACATCGCCTTTCCCCTTTGCATCTGCAATGACATATGTAGTTAAATTATTTTTGCATGTATTTATCTTGATTAGTATATGTAGATAAGGTGGGAATATATGCTCTTGTGAAATAAAACAATAAATTCTATTAAGTGGAGTACTAAAATGCATATCTCTCATAGCTGGAAAGAACTACCCGAGGGAAACATTTCACCTGTTTCTGTTGTGTTCCATTGTGCGCTTCTGCCTGATATTCCGGAGGAGCAAAATTCAAAGCTCGGTTGGACTATTTACCCATACATCTTTTTCTTATTGAGATGAATGTCATTTAAGGGAACATTTCACTTATTTTATTAATTTACTCTCGAATATGACCTTTCAAATTAACTTTGGAAATCGGAAACTAACATTTTTTTTTTGTTTCAAAAAGGGAAAGCAGCTATTATGTTATTTTAGGTGTCAAACCCTCATTTAGGTGAAATAAGGTTAAAACCTAAATATCTGGGCCCTAGTTATAAGCAAGTAGTTTGTTCATTGCTGGTGCATATAGTTTTCAATAGGTCTATAAAATGTGCACAATGAATGCAGTGGAAGGCCACACATCATTACAGATGACTTTATGGAGCTTGTGCAAGAATGAATTATGTAGAATTGTTGCTTCTCAATTACAAAATTCGGCAGTAATTTTCTACAGATTTACCAATCCTTGTTGCATGAAATTGTCACGAAGTACCTTTTGTACAGAAAATTGTGCACCAAGTGCTGAAGCTACTGACACCAGAATGTAAAATACATGGAGTCAGCATTAGCATTTCTGCATCGGTAGCATGAAGACTGATGACAATGAACTTCTGGAATGAATCACTGCAAGTGATGAGACATGGGTTGCACATGGTACCCCAGAATCCAAGCAACAGTCAATGCATTGGCATCACAGTGGATCTTCCTGCAAGATGAAATTCAAGCAGACTGTGTTGATACAGAAAGTGCTGTGCTCAATGTTCTGGGACACTCAGAGTGTACTCCTTGTTGGATTCCTGATCAGAAGTGAGATGGTGAATGCTGAGTGTTACTGTGAAGCATTGCAGAAATTGCAACAGGGGATACATAGTGTTGGTGTTTTCTTGCATGATAATGATCAGCCATGCACACAGATCAATGGATAACAGATCTGCAGAGGTTTGGCTGGGAGGTGATTAATCATCCTCCTTATATCCAGGATCTCACTCCCAGTAATTTCCATCTTTTCTTATATATCAAGAAATTCAGCAGATCTTCTGCTTGCTGTTCAGTATCAGCATTTTCAGCATGGCAGAGAACAGGACTTAATTGTCACAGGGGTTTCAGTCCCAGGAGGTAGACTTCTACAACACAGGGATACAAAAGTAGGTCCCATGTTATGACAAATGTCTGAATTCCAATGATAAATATTTTGAAAAATAACACCACCTGTATCAGTTGCAACACATTTTATTTTGTTTATCTAAATGGCTTCAGGAAATCACACTTCTTGAATAATGCCTTGTATCATTGTATCACAATAAGGTATTTAAAACATATTAAATTCCTTTGTAATAAAAATTTAGTTTGATGTAATTTTCTACTCTGTTACGTGTTCTCTTATTGAAAATATGTGCAATGTGCAAACACAGTAATATACAATACAATAGTGCAAAAATATTAAAAGCATAAGCATTATTAACAGTGAAGTATTCTTCATTTTAAGTTTGAATTAATGAGTCACTTATACAACAACAAGTAAGTGAAGACTGAGTGTAAACATAGTGACTCATTAATTCAAACTTAAAACAATAGTGCAAGATTACATAATGTAGTCCCAGTTTGATTATTGATATTTGTGTACTTTTGCAATGCTGAGTGTATCTTTCGAAATATTCATTGCACAGCTTCCATAAGCAGTGTTCATCTGGCTGGTTGAATCTCTTGTTTTAGCAAAGTTTGTGGTAGAATCCATGAGTTATGTACCGTGTTATATGTCATAGGTTGTAGTTTGTTTGTTTCCATTCCTCCGTCATTATGGCATTGGTTGTTTAGAGGTCATTCCAGATATTGTTCTTCCTTATGAGTAAAGAAAGATTGTTTCTTAATGATTATCGACTATGATACAGTGAAGCACAAAATTACAATAAAGCTTCTTTTGTTCAGACATGTCAGTCTTGATGGCACTCTCTTCCCTATACACAGGATTCGTTTCATATAAGAGACTTTGACTTTCTTTAGTGTAATAAGGTTTTTAGTTTGTCCCAAATTATGTGGATTCCATAGGTTGCTATTGAAGTTATTGCTGTTTTAAATAGACTGCTAAACTGTAACATGCGGAAAGGCTATTAAATCTCATAGATAAATCAAAATGTTCTCAAATTAAAATGTTATTAATTTTATCATTAATTCCAATTTGTCAAAATTATGTTTTCGATGTATATGATAATTTAAAATTACATAGGAATAAGGTTGGAAAGATATTTCATATTTCATGTGATTTAGATATATTTACACAAATACTACACGCCATATTTTTGTGCAAGTATTGCATATTTTTCAAGAAAGTGCTTTTTGTTTCCTGCAAAATTAGGAAAGGGGAACTTAATATAGTTTGAAATGATGCTCCTCACATGTTTTAAGGTATTTTGCATGATAAATGAAATGTATATTTTGAATTTTCTTGGAATAGCTGTGAAGTCTTTTTCATTCTGAATTACTTTCTTTAATTTGTAAACCTTAGGAAACAAAACCTTAATATGCCAATAATGTAGAACCTATTAATTTTTGGATGAGTCGTATTTATTACACATCTGCTTCACTTTCGTACCTATTTTGAGGACATGTTTCGCAAATCATCGTTTGCATCTTCGGCTCTTATGCGACTAAAGCTTGATCCAGCGGTGTGGGTAATTCTGGGGTTGCTGCTGCCATCTGTTAATTTAGTGATGAACTTAAATGTGGGATTCTCTTCTGGCGGGATTTCAAAGTTCATTAGTTGGTTTTTATGTTTTTCTATGTATATCCTCTCCCATATGACGAGTTCACTATGTTTTTGTACGTATTTTAGTAATTCTGTGCTATCTTCAATTTCATGATTTTCAGACCAGAAATGAGCTGCTATTGCGGACTTATCAATATTTTTGTATCTTAAGTGCCTGAAGTGTTCTTTCTTTCTAGTGCCTATGTTTCTTTTTGTCCTCCCTATGTAAATTTTTCCACAGTCTGCATAAATACGACTCATCTAAAAATTAATAATTTTTCGCTTCACTGTGGTGTTCCAATACAGTTAAATCTCGATATAATGTAGAACCTATTAAAGCTCAGAACTTTTGGAGTGTTAAACTTTACTGAAATATTTTGATTGTTGCTTGAACTTTTTAATACTTATACTTTTTCAAATGGTATGTTTGCAACTCATTTTATTTCATAGTTATGCGAGGAGTGTGGTATTTCAGAGCTATCACTTAGCAACCTGCTTTTTAGGAATCTATTACTTTAGTATCTCTATCCTTATTTGTACAATGAATGCATAAATATGTAATAAAAGTAACTTTGGATTATCAAGAAGGAGAAGAATAAGCTTTTGTATGAATATTGGTAGAAGAGATATTAGGGAAACACATGTGAATGCAGCTCATCAGATTTTCATTTTCATTTTTTTTTTTTTTTTTTCCAGTCACCTACATCACTTCTGGAAGGTAATGAAGAGAAACTTAAAGAACTGCAGATGCAAGTGATGGAAAAATTAGTTTCTGCATTTGAAAGTCTTCCTTCACAGATGCTGGAAAAATTCCAAGAGTTTGATAATCAAATTTTTCTTAGACTGAAAACACTGCGCAGGAAGCTGAAGTTACAGCAAAAACTCACTGAAGCACTACTTAAAAGAAAGCGTTCTTTACCAGATTTTGATGCTAAACCTCCTTCTGTTCAGCTGAAAGCCATAAAACAAGATGATTATCCTTCAGATAATGACGATTATGATGAAGAAGCCTTCAATGAAAGTCTAGAAATGGAGAAATTCACAGCAGGGCAAATGGGTTTCTCTAGTACAAAAACTTCAAGAACTGTTATACCAAGCCATCAGAATCTTCCCTCACCTAAAGCTAAAAATAGTTTGTTTAAAAGTGACATTGGGGACTTAACATTGAAGGAGTTAATAAGTGATGGCAGCAGCACTTCTCCTGTAAAAGAGAGAAGTAGTGAATCAAGTGAATGTGAAAGCATTATTGGATTTAAACAGGTCCATGTAAACAGGAACAGCAAGCAGAACGTAGGCCTGCATAAATCAGGTGTGGAGTGCTTAACACAACAACAAAGTACATATGTAAAGAAATTTAAATTTAAAACACCTTTGTCGACTTCCATAAAAGGTAGTGGTAGTCCATCATTAATAAGTGGTGGTACGCTTAGTCCAAAACTTCATGGATCCACAAACGAACAGTCATGTTCCAGTTCATCATCATCACCAGAGGCAAGACCACAGACATCTGGTGGTTTTAGCACACCAACCTTTACATATCAATCTTCAAGGACCTTGAATACAAGTAAGTAGAATACTCCTAAGAGTATAAGTGTAAAAGCAAGGTGTCTCACAAAAGCTGCACTTTTAAAGTGCTTATATAATTGGTCTTTAAATGTTTAAATCATTCTGATTTGAGAGATTACTGCTGCATAACTTTACAAGCATATAGCTTATGGAAGCACACTTGCGGAAGTACATGATACATAAGTTATGTGTGACCATAACTTCAAAAGCATTGGATCTCTGTAGATCTATCTCTTCTTCATTGAAATACAATCAGCATTACTGAAATTTAGCTTAGAACTCTCCAACCTTGGTACCTGAATTATTATTCTATTAATATGATAGATACTCGTATCTTTTGAAAAATTGCTTTCATTGTCTTCAAAAACAGCGATCTGAAGAAGTCCTTTTTATCACTTATATTAATGATGGTATATTCAGTGATGAGGGCTAAAATACAGGGTGCATATAAATGATTATCGGGTTTTAATTCTTTATAATATTTATTACATTAAACTTACAGTTATAAATGATATGTCAAATGAAAAAGCAACTCGAACAGTTTTGTTGTTGGCACCAGTGTGCATGTGCGTGCAATGTTTCTGCCACAATCCGCTAAACAGCAGTAGTAGCAAAGATGGCGACTAGTAAACAGAAAGCATTTTGTTTTGCAGTTTGCAAAGACCAAATCTGTAGTTACTGTGCAGCGTGTGTTCCGCATTGTTTGGTTGTGATCCTCCTAATGATAATAACATTCATAGATGGTATCATCAGTTTGAAGATACTGGCTGCCTTTGTAAAGGGAAGAGCACGGGACGACCAAGAGTAAGTGAAGAGACTGTTGAGCGAGTGAGAGTTGTTCACTCATAGCCCAAAGAAATCAGTCCAGAAGGCTAGTTGTGAATTACAAGTTCCTGTGTCAACTGTTTGGAAAGTTGTAAGAAAACGCTTACGGCTACGTCCTTAGCGTTTACAGTTATTACAGGCTCTAAAGCCGACAGACCACGGATTACGTGCCAACTTCGCACACGTCATGTTTCATGACAACGATTTTATGGATCGTTAACTTTAAAGAGAGTCGATTAAAGACACTAGACAACACTTACTTTTAAATTTTTCCGGAACTAGTTTCAGAGGCTTTGCCTCTATCATCGGCCGGCTCTCGAGAGCCGGCCGATGATAGAGGCAAAGCCTCTGAAACTAGTTCCGGAAAAATTTAAAAGTAAGTGTTGTCTAGTGTCTTTAATCGACTCTCTTTAAAGTTAATTTATCATAACAACACTGTTTTCAACACTTCCAAGAAAGTAATTTTATGGATCGTGTTGTCTTCAGGGATGAATCAACCTTTCATCTTAGTGGACATGTTAACACTCATAATGTGCGCATCTGGGGCTCAGAAAATCCTCACGAGCTGGTACAATTGCAACAAGATTCCTCTAAAGTGAATGTTTTTGTGCCGTGTCCCGGCAAAAAGTTTATGGGCCTTTCTTTTTTGATGAACCTACTGTAACTGGCACCTTTTATCTTGATACACTAGAGCAATGTCTCTTCCCTCAGTTGGAAGAAAATGAGCCAGAGAACTTCATTTTCCAGCAAGATGGTGCACCACCTCACTGGCATAACGAAGTACACGATTGGTTGAATGCCACTGTACCCGAGCGCTGGATAGGCCGCAAGAGCTCCAATGACAGGGCTTGCTGTGCATGGCCTCCACGTTCTCCTGACCTAATGCCATGCGATTTTTACCTTTGGGTCTTCATCAAAGGATCGTGTGAACGTACCTCCGCTACCAGCTGACCTCCCTGAATTAAGAAACCAGATTGAAGCAGCTGTTGCTACAATTACTGAATGCACACTTATCAACGTTTGGGAAGAACTCGGCTATAGACTTGATGTGTGCTGTGTGACAAAGGGTAGTCACATTGAACATTTATAAGGTTCTTGGTAAAACTGTTTGAGTTGATTTTTCATTTGACATATCATTTATAACTGTAAGTTGAATGTAATAAATATTATAAAGAGTTAAAACCCTGATATTCATTTATATACACCCTGTGTGTTACAGTATTTATAGCATTGGGTAATCTAAAGAAAGAGTATACATTATCAAAAGATACTGATGCAAAAAATCTCTTGAGTTTCAGAATAGTATTTAATGCCAGTTTCACATCCAGTTTGCTGTGATGATTTAGATATTAACTGTGTAGTGCAATAGCTGTTTACTGTCCAGCTGCTGCTTACCACACCTCTGCCCATGAATAACTGGAAAAGGCCAAGGAAGTAATGAGTTTTTTTAGGTTCATGGAAAAGGCAATCCTACAATTATAATCAAATAACTGCTCTATGTCAAGAAAAAAGTGATCTTTTCACAGAGCTGCAATGCCCTTCAGCATATTCAGAATTATATTATTAATTGAATTTATCTAAAAATCAAATCAAATTATTTTAATATTCTATATATACATATTTTTTATTTTATATCTTGCACGGTTCTATGTTCCTTGTTTGTAATGGAAATTGAATGTCAGGACACAAATATTAATGGCAGAGAGTACACAGTTTCTGTCCCATGATATTGTTTTCTACCCTTGGAAACAAATGCAACATGATGTTAAACTGTGGAATTTCTAAAATATATTGTTGCTTTAGTTTAATGCAAGATTATTTTCACTTCAAAAGGGAAGTAAATAAACTTCAATTAATTAATCGCAAAAACTATTTGTAGTCGGTTTATTGACACTCATCACTTACTTGTATTACTCTGTGAAGTACATGGCAATACACATGGAGGTTTGAAGGGAAGTAAGTATACATGCAAAGAAATGCTTGCAGGCAACATGACAATAGGTTACATTCTACAATATAGGTATTAATTAGTATTTAAACATATGTATGTCTTATATACTTTGCCCCTACATTCTCAAATTAGTGTTGTGACTGTCCAGTTTTCATGTTTTTATCACTAATGTGATCAAACACAATTTTCCTTATCACTTAACTTTTCTTCGTGATGTAGCATTGAAATAAAACACATGTGCATTAGCTTCTTAGATAGTTCACTACCAGGCAATCAAACACAAGGTATCCCTAATCTGTTGCATTAGCAGCCCTTATTGTACATCACAAATGCACTTGTGAAACCGCTCTTAATGTCTGGAATTTTCTATTTACTCTTAAAATATTCTGGAGGCAGATAGAAAGACACTTCCAGAAGATCCTGGTTTTGTTTTGATACCACTTATAATGTTACATTGGGTGAGAGCACTATTCCTTATCTCACTTTGTTTTTAAATGGCCAGGCAATAGGCAGTATCTGAATAGCTCAAGCCATAGCATGTCACATCTCCCTCCTTAGAGCTAATTTAGTGAGTAGCTTTGTGATATGAAGCAAACTGCTCTAGATAGACCAACTTCCCTTCAGGTTTGATGCTGAATATGGTATATCACATAGTTGAAGTGTTCATGAGCCATTTATGGGCCATTCCAGGAATGTTATACCTTCTCTTTAGTCCTTGTGGGACAATAAAGTCAAATGCGGCCACCTTTCTGAAATATGACAGTTTTCCAGACACTCATGACAAACCTTTAGCTGGTTATTTACCAGCTCCAGGTACTCCCTGGCAAAATGGTGGATGTTTTCTAACCTGTCTCTTAGTGCCCCAACTTAATTCATTGCTGGTTGGTCAGTATTAAGAGAAGTGTCGAGTAACAGATCATACAAGTCCTAACTCCCATCCAAATCCATGTTGGCTTGTATTATGCCAATGGACTTGTACACTGATGCTTTGTAGGCCAGGAGGAATAGTGACACATGCACATCCCAATCTTGCTGATGATTAGTATACCAATTTCCAGAGATATTCTTCAACCATCTTGACATAATGCTCTACCATTCCTTTGACTGTGGATGAAGGAAATGGTAAAGCTGTAGTGTAACCTAAGGTGCTAGAACAGCTCTCACATGAGGTTGCACTCTAGTTTGTACACTGGTCATTGTGAATATTTCAGGGAATACCAATTCAGCAGAAGTTGTTCACCATGCATTAGCCACAATCAAAGCCTCTTGATTGGGAATTGCATAAACCTTTGGCCACTTGGCGAAATAGTCAATGCCAGTAACAAGTAGCAGTTCCCTGCGGCTGGTAAAGGAGCCTGCCATGTTGATAATTCTTTTGAATGGTGGTCTGATGTTGTGTTTGTATCTTATAAGCTGTATTCACAACACACACAAAAGAACTGTACAATGGTCTGTGACCGACAGCACAATGGTTAACTTAAAGCATATTGGAAACAGAATACAATAACATTACAATGGCCTAGAGGTTAAGAAGGCATTGCTTCTACTCATAAGTTCCCAGGTTCAAATCACACCAGGTTATAATTTTTTTATGTTTGTTAATTGATATGTAGAACATAATAGTACATTAATATAGCATTAATATAACTTTGGCATTTGAAGTTATGGACTCATCTGTGAACACAGAAACATAATTCTACTATCACTCTTGTTAAATATCTAAATAAAAAAATTGTTTTATCTTCTAAAGTTAAAACACACACACACACACACACGCACGCACGCACCCACCCACCCACGCACGCACGCACGCACACACACACACACACACACACACACACACACACACACACACACACACACACACACACACACACAAATTAATATTGGGTGCATATAACCGCCCTATCTTTGAGGCATAGACAAAATTAATGCCTGCAATAAGCTGGATAAGAAGCTACAAGATCCCAGGCTTGAATTTGTGCCCAGATGCCATCTGTTGTCCTTTGCCCATCTACAGGGAAATTGGAGGGAAGCTCCTTTTCATCTCAGCCCACACATTCTCAATAGGGTTCAAATATGAACAGGGATAACAATCATTCACTTACTTGTGGAAGAAAATGTCACCTTGTACCAACAGTAAGCAACCTCTCATTGGCACCAACCACTTTTGATAAAAGCAGCCGCCTCCATAGTCCAGCCCACACAGCGGCCGAGCCTATCATGAAGAAGAGCACTAGCTGGAAGATGGCTCCGCCCACTCAGAAGGCATATGAAAATCCCATGAAATCGAAATGCTCCATATCAGTCGCAGCCAAAAGTACAATGAGAGTGCTACGGCCATGCCACTGAAGATGTTCGACACAGTTTCGAACGAAACGTCTGGAAGACTATTTTCCAATAGACCACGGCCTATAAGCCCGGATAATCATTATCTACCAAAATGTCACCTTGTCTGAGAATAACACTTATTCCAGTGCAGTTCGCAGGTTCCTCTGTGATCTGAACATCTGAAGTTGTTTGTTAGCTGTTGTTTGCACATAAATGTCCTAAGTCATTTGCATATCACAGAGCTGTTCGAGCTGATCCAGGGAAATGTGAATTGACCTTCATTTCAGAAGCAGTTTGGAAGGAGTTCCTCTCTTCTACCGCAATTAAAACTGCATCCATTTCAGGAGTCAACACACATCTGCTTCCTAAAACAGGACAACAGTATTCAGTCCCTTCACTGGATAATCTTACCTGCCTCTGTGCTATAGATGCAAGGACTCCAATAGGAGCTGCAGCTTCACAAGCAGACAAACCTCCTACTTTGACTAGGGCAAGGAATGACCTCCTTGTGCCTGTATCTTAGTGTGCACATTCCACTATTGTCAAACTGTATGATTGAGAGAGAACTATTTGTGCCTGATGTGTTGTGCATTTTTCTGTGCACCTTTCTGCTTTCGTGTGCAGATATTGCTGTTTGGTAGAATAAACCCTTAAAGGGGCATCATAATAACTATCATATTATTAACTTCAGAAAATATTGTGTGTGAAGTAAATATATCTAAAATAAATAGCCGCTGTGTGTTGATTACACATCATTAAGAGAGCACCTGTGATGAATAAAACCTTTAGCTAACATTAAATTTCATAAATCAGCGGGTTTACCTTATACCTTATTATTCAGTGATAGAAGAAAAGTAATATAGGTTAGAAAATACAGTGGCAAACAAACACTGCAGAAACAATGAAACTAAGCAGAAATACAGTTCAGCACCTATTAAATTGTTCTTAAACAATAGCTTAGACAAATTCATTGTCAATCTAACCATGTTAAAATTATAGCGCTGTTGCATTATGGTTTCACATTCAAGCTATTACTTCACCAAAGGATTAAGAATTTGGGCTTTTGGTGATGTTATTCATAATGATGTAATTTATAATATGAAAAACTTTACTAAAAATAATTTGTGGACATCCACATTAACAAGAACAAATAAATATGCAGCTAACAATTATGGCACACAGTAATATTCTTTTAACAACTGTAGTTTTATAATTTTGGTTTAACTCAGTCATTTCTCTGCAACACTATACAGATATGTTTGCTATGAATTATACATTTTGTATATTAAGGATAATATTTAGTACAGATGGTTCTCTGGAGAAGAAGAAAAAATCACTTCATAGCAAATTAACAAGGTAGTAAACTCTCACATTTTGTACTGCTCCCTTCTTTCAAGCACAGTAGGGACTAAAACCTATGAATTCTTATGTTAGTCGTACCACATTTTCTTGCATAAAAGGAGGATACTTAAATGCTTTTTCAGAATTTGAACACATCACTTGTTCACAATTTTCCCAAGTTGCAGAGAATATTTCTCAGGCATAGTATTTGTTTCCAATAGAAGACAGTACTTGTACAATGCATACAACATGACATTGAATACATTGATGGTTTATGCTGGAATAGAACATGCATATAGCCATCATAAATGCTGCAGTAGTTCTGTTAGTTATTGTGCTTCAGGTGGCTTTGATGCAATACATTTTATTTCTTAATTGAGACTGATATAATAATGAGCTTTTAAAATTTTTGTGCATAAGAAAGAGTAAGAGATGACATACTAAGTGTCACAAGTTGCAATTCATCCCTAGAGATATTCTTTATAGCTCTTCTGAACGTAAGGTGGAAATGCAATATTTAAACACTGCCTAAACTATAAAACAGACAATGGTTAGAAGATATTTAAATGAACAATGTTTCAGACCATCAAGCTCCATTGTTTCTGCAAGTAGCTCTAAATATACAGAAGGTTCAGATAAAAAGGGCCAGTATCCTGAAGGGGAAAATGATCATCAAAACAAGCAAAAAATAAACAGGAATGCTCATGTTCTCACAATGTGGGATATAGTTTTAATATCACTCAAAATGCAGATGATGTAGATAGATTAATGTGTTAAAGGTCTTTTCTCTAGAAAGTTGTTAAAATATATTATCATGTAGATTATACAAATATTTTCATGCAGAAGCTTATTTTTGTATATAAGAAAAATTGCTTTATTGAAAAGCAATGGTCAGGGTTATTTAAAAGTGGTTTGTTGTATACAGGCCTAGAAATTTTATATTCTTTCTATGACATTGGGAGAAATGGATAGTTACAGCACTTTATAAAACACTGTATTGTTCAAAAATTTAAATCAATGATAGCAGGTATCCTGGAAATGGCTAATTCTGCAAAGATTTTGTTGGAAATAAATTATGTCTGCTGAAGACATCCACAATTTTTTTTGCATATGCATTTGTCTATCTCATATGGTTTACTCATAATGAATTTCTTCTGAAAGAAAAGGACTTTTGATTACATGCTGTCTAAAGTAAGTGCTTGTTGGACTGTTAACACATCAAAAGTACTTTTGCAGTGTAATAAGCAAAATCCAGATGGCATTGACCAGTCATAATAGAAATATTGCTTACCTTGTGCCAGTCTTTAAATACAATGCATTCCTTCTCATACTGCTGCTGAGGTTTTACTGGCAGCAATTCAACTCAATGTTTCTGTCCCGGATTGAAATTTCACGCTTAAGGATTTTTACTCTTATTTTCAGTCATAAGCTTGTTTAGAAACTAGCATTAAGGATAATCACTGCCATGTGATCGAAATCTTGTATTGTTATTCCTTTCATTTTCGGAAAATAGCATAAGGTTCAAGGGGCTGTGAGAATATGTCTGCAAATGACATGCCTTTTATATTTTTACAGCAGTTATATTACATTAATATTAACATGTGTTTTATTTTATTCAATGTAATTTACAGATCTTTTTCTATTAGTTAATTGTATGCACCATATATGCAAAAACCTTAGCATACTTGATACACTTAAGGCCAGTATAACTGTTCTCAGAAAATTGAAGATATATATAATTTGTTATGTAAATAGCTGTCTTAAATATTAGATAAAATAAACAAAACTGTTAGACATTTTTTAAAAAATCAAAACTACAATAGTTTTTCCATGTAAAGGGTATTTTGAGGGTGTCATATCTCTTGAAGATACTAAACTTAAATGCCAGGTTTGGTATTTATCCAACTTTTCAGTTTTGAGTTACAATGTTTACAGATTTACATGTATACCTTTTTTATTTTTTTATCTTTTTTTATCAAGTCTCTGAAAACACATTTCTGATGGAATTCAACATTAAAGTTTTTGGGTGAACTGCAATTCTGTACTGTCCACTATTTATGAGTAGAGAACGTATAAAACCTGCAATTTTCTTAACTCTGTACTTTTTGCTTTGAAATGTGTGGTAGAATAGTGATTATAAATTTGTATTGGATACAAGGCATCCTTATATTTCTGAATCTTCACTGAAGAACACTAAAACTATTCTTGAGCAGTGTAGTAAATTTTCATCCTTCATTGTCTCAAAATTTGGGTGTTCATGACATCTTTCTTTAAATTAATTCATTATATTATCATTTTTTATCCAGCATTAATGAGGTTAATCAAGTCATTTTATGTGTATTCTTTTGTTTAGCTCTAAGTCATTATATAAACCTATATTTTATTCTAATCTATCACTGAAATCATTATTAAGGCCAGGAAGATGAGTTTGCAGCAGCAGCATCACAGATAATTGAAGATGAAAGCCACATTTGGTCAGATGAAGCTGACATAAGTATCGATGAAGTAACCCAGCTGCATGATACCAGACATCAGGATCCTTTGAATAAAAGTATGTTAACTTTCATTCAGTTTTAAACAGTTATTTACATTGATAGGTATAATAAATATTGTGAACATTTTCATAGTTTGGGAGGAAAATATACTTTTTGTAAAATAAAACTTGATAAATGATATGTTTGTCTGAAAACAATCATATGTTTCGAGAATGAAAGTGAAGCAGATGTGTAAAAAAATACGACTCATCTAAAATTTAATAATCATATGTTTGTCTATCTCAAATTTTTTGTGGGATAGCACAGATAGACAGGCTGTTTTCAGAGGAGAGCTTTCATAGGTAACTTAGGAGTCTTTAATGTGTGGATGTATTTTGAAACTGCACTGAATACTAGTCATCAGGGGACGTTTATTTCATCCATGTAACAAAATCTTGCAAAATTAGTTTATGATATATATTTCAATGGATTTAACAAATAATGTACTACCAGCTGTTTAAACCAATCTAGTTTTCTATATGCTCATACTTATAAATGGAGAAACAGGTATACTGCTAAAAAAATTTGTTGAAAGGAGAAAAAACTTTTAACAACCTTTAGTGTATCTCCAATCATTTATCTAAAAATAAATTATTTTGCAGTGTAATATATGAGCTCAGGTGTTGATATGTAGCATAACTCTTGCAGTAGATCAAATGGTGAACAGCTGTTGAACATGGGGATTGTACATGCAACATTTCTCAGGAAAGAGAAACTGCTCAGTAAAATATCTTCCCGGCTTTTGGGCTGTGGTTGAAAAGTAGGAGCTGTTGCTGAAGTTTTGCTCAAAGCTATGTTGAGCATCATCAGAGAACTCTATAAGACAGTCAACCTTCCTTGTATACATATGTGCAAAGCATACCACCTCTTTGTCTCTGATCTTTCCAGCTGCACAGTCCTCCACCTATTATTGATTCAGGTTGTTCGGCTGTTTGAAGGCATTGTAATATTGGTATCCATATCTTAGGTAGCCTGCCCCTCTCTTTATGATTAAACCAAGGAAGTGAGCGATAGAAATAAAAAGATAAGTGTATACACTGACCTCAATAAAAACATGCATGTGCATGTCAGAGAACCACATGTGTTTGGAATCAGTGAACTTGTATAATATTAGCTTTGCAGAGATACATTGTTTACACAGGCATAATAATTTCAAAGTTGGAGTGTTACACTAGGAGTAGGAGAGGCAGATTATGTATGAAAAGGCTTCGGTAATGAGTGCAACAAGGAGCTAGTGCCAATGGTAGTGGATATAGAAATAAATAGGGCCAGAGTAGGTCTATTTGGAAGTTGAAAATTAAGGGATAAGAAAGTGTTTGAAAATAAAGAGGAGATTAAAAGCTTGATAATAATGATAAATGTTATGTAGATTTTACTTGTAATAGGTGGCATTGAAATAAATCCAGGTGCTGTTGAGGGGCAAAGTGCCCTGGAAAAGCTAATTAAGGTGATGGAAGAATGTTTAAATGTTTGGTTATGTTGGGTGATAGATGAAAGGAGGAGGATCGGGCCAGTCCAAGAAGTAATAAAAGTGTTAGAAATGAATTTAGAAATGAAACTGCATAGATGGGAAATATCAGATGCATACCATGTTGGGAGACGGCGAGGAGGAAGACTAATTATTGTCAGATTTTCTACAGTGCAATTGGTCTAGGAGGTGTTGAGCTAAAATAAATTACTAAAATGGACGCAGACTTTTATTAATAGAGACCTGTCTAAGGAGCAACGAAGACTCAAATTCCAACTAGTACAACAAATGAAAAGAGCCAGAGTGGAAGGTAGACAATTGTATATCTGTAACTTTCAGCTATGGATAAATGGAAGACCAGTGTGTGATAGGGAAAGAGGAATAAGGGATAATCAAGTAAAAGAGGAGAAAATGAGTTGGCGAATTAGAAAATGTCATACAACAGGCTGAGGGCGGAAGTGGCGGCAGTCAGTACAATGGTTGGCTATGCTTCAGAAGTGTTAAGCCAGGAAATGGACAATGCGAGGTGGTACGGAAAAGGCAGTGACCAATGGCAACAACCAGCTGAGTTAGTGACATCACTGCATAGGAAAATACCAGCTGATAGAGGGATGATGCAATGTGACAAGCAGCTAGTGCAGCATGTCATTGAAGAGGACATTGTGAAGCAGTGTGACAGGCAGCTAGTACAGCAAGACATTGAAGAGGACAATGACTTGAGTAACCAGCCCAACATTGTATCAACACTGAGGGAAAGTTTGCTTGAAATTGAAATACCAATGGTAAATAAAGAGGTGAACAGAGAGGGAGAAAGTCAAGTGGCAGAAAAGGTTGAAAGTGGGAACACTGGTGTTCTTAGAAGCCAAAGAAAGCTAAAGGATTTTAGGTTTATGGCAGGTTCACATAGAATGAGGCAGGAGGAAAGGGAGTTATAAAGATGTTTTGGAACTGCAAGGTTCTGTTAAGAGGTTTGAGTATAAAAGTATAATGCAAAACACCCAGATTCTAGCTGTTGAAACTTGGTTAGAAGATACAGTGCAAGTAAACATGCCAGTTTTCACATGTATTACTCAAAAGTGTTTTTATTTAACATCTTGATCAAAGAAATGGATACCCGCAAGATGAGTGCCCATTGTGTGGGGACAAAGAGGATATAGAACATATATTGTTTGATTGTAAGGAAACGGAGATGTGGAGGAAAGAATGTCAAATATAAAAAATGAATAGGAGAATCAAAAATTAAACAAAAATTATAAAAACATAGGACAGTTTTTAAGTAAGGTAAAAACAAGTGGATATGGACTGTAAAAAGAGAGAAGGAATAATAAGTGACTATTCTGTAATAACACATATTGTAACACGTCTGTAAATATACTTAATGGACTGTCCTGTGTAACAGTGGCCTGGGCCAAAACAGAGGGCAGTCCAAAAATTGTAAAAGCTTAGTACCTCAATAAATATTATTATTATTATTATTATTATTATTATTATTATTATTATTATTATTATTATTATTATTATTATTATTATTATTATTATTATTATTATTATCATCATCATCATCATCATCATCATCATCATCATCATCATCATCATCATCATCATCATCATTATCATTATCATTATCATTACCATTACCATTACCATTACCATTACCATTACCATTACCATTACCATTACCATTATTATTATTATTATTATTATTATTATTATTATTATTATTATTATTATTATTATTATTATTATTATTATTATTATTATTATTATTATTTAACCTCTTACAACCGTTTAAAATTGGGCACCATAAATGGTGGTTACATCACCCTAAGTAGAGAAAGGTATGAACAGGAAAGAAAATAAAGTGATCCCCTAGGTCTCGAATACTCTAATACCGTGATGGTTGAAGAAAACAAGAGTAGAGTAAAGGATGGCTTGATAGGAAAAGAAGAAATAACAGTACATGTCAATAACTCACCAAGCTGACCAGTGCTTATTGGAGAGCAATCCTTCCCTTTAGTTCATCACATAATTTTGTTTAGATTGGTTTTAGATTTTGTTTAGATTGATATTTTTATCACAAACAAGATTAAAATTTTCTTATTTAAAAGAAAACTTACAAACCAGTATCAACCCTTTTGAGCTGTTAGATATTGAACACTGTCTATACTTAGCTATAGAAGTTACAAAATCTGAAACCTTGTTTTGTGTTCTGAAACAAATGACACTAGAAATAACAAATTTAAGATATTCTGCCAGTGAATGGCTACATCTAAATAATTATAAATAAAAGCGTTGTTAAAAGTGAAGCTCCTTCTGTGTTCTGTTAATCTAGTTTTTAAATTTCTTTTTGTCAAACCAATATAAATTTTTTCATAATCTACACAATCTATCGTATATATGCCTGTTTTTTGTTCTGGTGATATTGTGTTATTTAAGGGATTATTTAACAACTTCTTGAGTGAGATTCTGTTATGTGGTGCTAGTTTCATGTCATTAACTTTAAATATTTGTTCAAACTTCGGAAATGCCCATGGGTGGAAAGTGAAGTTTGTTTGTATTTCCAGTTCATATTTATCTCTTGAAGAGTAGTGATCTGTTTTAATTTCTTTTCCTTATAACCCTGATTAATCACTTTTTTGATTGAGTTTGGATTAAAACCATTTTTCTGTGCTATATTTAAAATATACGTAAATTACTCATTTGTTGTTATTAATCAAATCAATGCTCAAAAATACCATTTAGCTAAATGGATTGTAAAGAAATTAAACTCCTTCAAAATATTTTACAGCTTATGTGTATCCAATTCTCAAAATTTAAGAAATAACTGATTACACAGAAAATTAAGCTAGTTACAGTGGAGTAATAAATATTACACAAATAAAAATATTTGTTAATTAATGTCCACTTAACTTAAGAAGTTGATGTTAATACTTCTTTCTTCTTTTTAAAATCGATTTCATGAACATTTGAATCGATTTGAAACACAGTACAATAAACATTTTATTTAGGTGTCATTTGATGTTAAATCATTATTTACGAGCATTCCGATGGAAAAAATTCCAAACTTATTAAAAAAGTGGCTACAGTGCATCAAGATCAATAATATGGAGATAGTTCAAATCATACAATTAACACTGCTATGTACTGAACAAAATTACTTCAAATTCAACAGTAAATATTACAAACAAAAGGGATAGCCATGGGTAATCCACTTTTACCTTTCTTAGCAGATCTGTATATGAGCAATTTAGAGACACACGTAACAAAGGCCTTCTCATATATGTGTAAATTCTGGGCCAGTTTTTAACTGATTCTTTAAAACTACTGAGTATACAAGATTATCACATAAAATTCACAATGGAAATTGAGGAAAACAATCAATTACCTTTCTTAGAATATGATCATACGACAAAACGATAATTTAAAATTAAGAATCTACAGAAAACCTACTCACACAGATAATTACATAAATTGCTACAGTTTCAATCCTCTTTCACATAAATTAACAGCTCTTAGATGTTTGACTTAACAGCATACCTCTAGATCAAAAACAATATAATGAGGAATTTGCATATATTTTAAATATAGCACAGAAAAATGGTTTTAATTCAAACTCAAGCGCTTTATAAAAATTTTTTGTGTTATTAGTTCTTAGTGCATTTAGTGTAGTTATATACTGTTTTAGTTTACCAGTTATGGAATAATTGTTCAGAACGAAGGGGACTTCTGAGGACATCACCAGAAAATTCAGGATATACCTACATGTAATTTGTCATGAAAATATCTTAAACATATGGGAATATTAATCAAAATAATTAGAGCTATTTTTGGGAAAAAAAGTTTGAGATATGTTCCACATAAAAGGTAGTTTGGAATAGAGGGATTTTCTTGAAAATTTTCATGTTGCATTGAACTTTTAAATACCAAACTTTTTGATTTGAGTTACACAGATAAAGACATAGGTGGTTATGCATGCTTGCACATACAGAGATTGCTTTCTAAAAAGGCATCCCCCCCTTTTTTTATTCAATGGGAGCTCAAAATGTGTGTATTTCCACTAAAATCTCAATATCAGATTTTTGGGTGGAATAGAGTGCCTTCTGTACCTAAATGTACATATGTGGTAGAGAAAGTAAAAATTACTTATTGATTTTGTTGTTTTTTCCCAAAAAATCACTTAACCAAGTGTAGTTTTCACTGGCAAATCTATTTAGCTTTTTTTTTTTTTTTAAATCTCATTCTTCAAAACTCTCCAAGGTGTCCTGTCATGGTTATTCATAAACACAGCCTTTTGAGTTTTATATACAGGGGCCGACATAAGTATTTGAACATAAACAGATTTAAAAATAAATATTAAAAGCAGAAGCATTATTAACAGTGAAGTATTCTTCATATTTGAGTTTGATTTATGAGTCACTATGTTTACACTTAAACTTCACTTACTTGTTGTTGTATAACTGAAACATTTTCAAGATCATTCGATCTCATCCTCAGCTGTTTGGTGACTAAATGAACATTCCTCTTCTTCCACTACTACGGAGCTCCGATCACTCTGCCAACTGGTGTTTGGGGCACTAAGTTTTAATATTTCATTTAATGCCGGCATTTCAAAATTTATAACTGTATCACGGTTTTTGTTTATGAATATTTTTTCCCAAATATCCAATTCTATGGGTGTACTTAAAGATTTTAACAGTTTAATGTTGTGGCCAATGTTGTGGTTTTCTGTCCAAAAATGGTGTGAAACTGCAGATTTTTCTGTTTGTTTCAACTTAATGTTCCTCTGGTGTTCTTTTTGCCTGGTTAACAAGTTTCTCTTAGTTTTTCCTATGTAGCTTTTTTCACAGGTTTCACAATTGATCTGATAAATTCCTGATTTCAAATTGTTGGGGATTGAATTTTTTAGTGGTTTATTTAGCAGGTTCCTCAGACTGAATTTGTTTTGGGGTGCTAGTTTTAAGTTTAGTCTTTTGAAGATTTGTTCAAATTTTCTAAAAGCCCATGGATGATAGGTGAATTTTCTATATTGCCAATTTGTGTTTTTAAGTGGTGTGAGAGTGTTATTTTTTGATATTATCTTCAGTTTTTCCTTTCTCTTCATCATGTTCCTTATGATGGCTGGTTTGAATCCATTTAATACCGCTATGTCTTTTATGTGTTGTTGTTCTTTCAAAAATTCCTCCTTAGTGGGATGTTGTATAGCCGGTGAATTAGACTTCTAAAGGCAGCTAGTTGATGTGAAACTGGGTTGTATTCATTTTTCTTTATGTAATTATCTGTGTGTGTGGGCTTCCTGTATATTCCAAAATCTACACCATGCCGATTTCTAGTTATCTTGAGGTCCAAAAAGGGTAGGATGTTGTCTCTTTCTACTTCCATTGTAAACTGGATGTGATTATCTTGCAGGTTTAGTAATTTTAGAGAATCTTCTCTAAGTTTTTCCGGAATGATAGCAAAAACATCATCAACATATCTCCGCCAAAATTTATAAATCTGTGGGAAGGCCTTTACTATGTGTGTTTCAAAATAGCTCATGTATAGGTCTGCTAAAATAGGCGAAAGTGGGCTCCCTATAGCTAATCCTTTTGATTGTCTGTAGAATTTTTGGTTAAACATACAGTATTTATGGTATGTGCAATGTTACATGTTATATTATTCAAATACTTCTGTCAGCCTCTGTGTATATATATAAACTTTTCCTAAGTTAGTGAAGGTACATTTGAGGCAGGCTTCAATTTTTCACATTTGCTATGAAGCAAAAGCAATTCTTAGGTGTTATT